>VDFB02008892.1:0-65540 GCA_007258455.2 Sequoia sempervirens | reverse complement strand
AGTGAAAAGAGACTGAGAGAGGGGCGAGGAGTATGAGGGAGAGTCTTTAGAGAGAGAGAGAGAAGGAGGGAGTGGGAGAGAGATATAGGGTAAAGGGTTTAAGGGTTTAAGGATTTAAGGTTTAAGGGTAGAGGGCTAAGGGTAGAGTGGAGAGACATAGGAGTGAGTGAGAGAGAGGTCCTTGAGAGAGGGAGAGGGGGTAGGAGGGAGAGAGAGAGAGAGGGAAAGAGATGATATTTAAATATTTTATATGTTAGTAATATTAATTAGTTATATAATATTTTATGTATTAGTAATATATATATACAATATATACATTAACTAAAATATAGAAATAATATTTAAATATTATATATAATAATATAATATATTATATATTAAATTATAAACTATAATGTATATTCTAAACTAGACATATTAAAATAAACTATAAAATATTTATTTCATTTTATAAATCATATATTATAAAGTGTATAACATTTTTTAAAATCATATATAAACCAAATCGGATATCCGATTTGAAACAAATATCAGATTTGAAACAAATATCCGATTTGAAATAGATATCCGATATTTCTAACACAAAATTTATTGCTTAGGGATTAGCCTCAGGCTTGCTTTGGTATTTGGCTTGGACATGTCAATCCTAAGAAGTCAATGCAAAAAACGTGTTTGACAACTTACCTTGTTTTTCTAGACTTCGTCCATGTGGTTGACGACTTTATTTTTAGCCAAAATTGATGAAACGAAAAGGGTTTGTAGAGGAGACTCTCAACTTTCCACCAATAAAAATTATTCTTTACTTTGAATTTAATAAATAATTATTATTCATTTTCTATTAGAATTACGACTAAAGTCCTGATTAATAGGCTGATTGAAAAACATCTATAACTTTCAAACGGTATCATATTTTTTGAATCCAAAATATGCGTCACATTCTACGTTTTTGCATACTATAGGATTAAAAAAAAATTGAATTTTATGAAGTATTGACCAAGTTAAGGTGGTCAAACATACGAGTTTTATATTTTTTAAAAGTTGTAATAAAAAATCATAATTAATTATTTACTTGGAAAAATTACAAAAAATATCGTCACATCGGACATGAGTCCTCTACTTATATCTAAAATCTTATAAAAAAATATTATCATTTTATTTTGGTTAGGGTGGTCAGACAGACACCTACTTTTTATTTTTCCCCTGAAATTTAAGTACTACTGCATTGAAATTTCAATTTTTCACCAAATAGAATTTTAAAAAAATAAAATAAACTTAGTAGTTTAGAAACTACATTTAATTTGCCACAGATTCTATTCTTACAAATTTTTGAAATAATATAGATAACTTATTCAAATTTTTATGTCAAGTTGCCTAACTCTAATTTTTCTGAATTTTCATTGCCACTTAAGGGCTTGTTTTTTCCATGATTATCCTCCACATACCCAAATTTAAAAAGAGTTGCAAGTTTTTTTTTATTTACTAGCTAGGAAGCCCTTGTGACCATAGTTGTTGCTAGCTAGGAAGCCCTTCAAATTTACTAATTGTTAACAAAGTTTGGATTTTCACAGGAGCATCCAACTAATCCTTGTTATGACAATCAAAGTGTAATTCAAATTGGATTTAACCTAGTAGAGCATTAGTATTCCAAACATATTGAAATCCATGTGTACTTTATTCTATAGCTCATCTAAAATCATGCTATCAACATGGATTATTTTCCTATTGAGGGGAAATTTGTTGATATGTTCACTAAACCTTTAGCATAGATGGTTTGATATGTTTAGCTTCAAGCAATTCTTAGGGTGAAGGAATTTATCATTAAAGGGGAAACATAAAAGACATATTGAGACCTTATTTTGATTATCATATTATGCATGGGTACTTGATAAATATTTATATTGTTGGGACCCATATTCAAGGATTTTCCTCACTTCTATTTTTATTTTATCACTCCCTAAGTTGAACATATGAGGATGTTCGTCTGTTCACACTAGGTTAGGTGTTTTCTTTTTCACTAGAATAATATTATCTATATTCATATTTAAAATATTTATTTAAGCTTACTTAGGTAGTCTATGCTCTCTAATTAGGTTAGTTAGACATGTGCCTATGTTTCATTCCATGTCTTGTGTACTTGATTGTCACTTAGTTTAGGTTGAGATTTTTTATCATTTATCGAGTTGGACCATATAAAGTTAACTTGAACCATCTATAAGAATGGTAGATAAAATTTATGTAACTTCCACATATCATGCATTTATTATTTTTCACTATTTTTTTCGATAAAAGGATTGAAATCCTAAAATATATGAGTTTGATAATTACATGAGAAGTAAAATAGCTTGATCTAGATACAACCTTAACCAAATTAGGCATGTAACCAAAATAGGAGAAGATACAACCACAAATAGGATATCTAGCTCTAAGCTTATATAATATATAAAGTAGACAAAAAAGGGGTTGAACATAGATTAAACCCTGAGAAACAACATAACCATCTCCAATACAAACAAGGTCTCACATGTACTTTACAATCAATATTATTTTTGCCTACTTTTTTCTTGTATTCATATTTACTTTTGTTTAGATATTAATGGAAGGTTTGTGGGTTTAACAAATTATAAAACATATGAATATAGACTTATTCATATAGTATTAGGTTATGAAAACCCACATAGAGTTATGTGAGTATTTAAAGAGATAAATCCATCTCTTGATCTCATAGTAAATAAAACAAGTTTGTATAGCTAGAATAGAGTCCTATCTTTTGTTTATTGAATTAATTTTAAATATTTTAAAAAATTATATTGGTGATATTTAGGGGATAATTGGAAGAAAGAGAATTCACCTACCATATAAGCACCTCCTAGTAGAGATAAAAATAAAGAAAACATGCACAAATTTTTCATAGAGCATAAGATTGAAGAGGAGCTTCTAATAAAAATAAAATGTGTTATTATCTATAATTTCAATTTATCTTGATAATGGATTAGAGAGCATGATTCAAGACTATTTTTTGCATGTATAACCTATAATGTTTATTGTGTAAAATGCATGTTTGTGAGAAGAAATAAAATGTTTTTTTATTAATTATATTTTCTTAATATGATAAGTAATTGAATTCAATTAACCTACTTTAGAGTTGAAACATGTATCATAAGATATAATTTAGAAAAAATAGAAACTAATTAAAATGATATTACTTAACGAATTATTATGATAGTGGAAGATTACTAGATGAAAATTGATGATCAAATGAGGTAAGGATGGCATCCTTTTATACTTGAATTCGAAACATAATTCAAATTCTTTGGTGTGAAAAACAATGCAAAATGACTCGTTGGAAGAGGCTTGCATGTGGCTGCTTTTAAATTTTAGATTTAAAAGGGTTAGGATCAATTTCACGCTATAAAATTTAACCATGTTCAATTTTATGCCACATAATCAATATACCTAGGATGGAAAATGATAAATCAGGTATAAAGACCTTGTTTGAAAATTATGGATTGGATCATGTTTTTGATAGTCAAACTAGGAATTTTAGTGAAATGGGGCACTAGATTGATAAAAATCATGCACTAAGACCTACTACTTAAAGCACCCATACAAGAGGACATAAATTAAATGGTAAAAAGGTATGGTGTACACTTATATGTGCTTGTGTATATTAAATTTCATTAGAATCAATCTAGGGTGGAAAATGATTAACAAAGGATTGAGATATTATCTAAAATGATATTGGATCATGTTTCTAATAGTCATACTAGAAATTTTAATCAAATATGATGCTAAATCAGCTAAAATCATGCACTAAGACCAAATACATGGATAAAACCACACAAAGTGACACAAATGAATGATAAAAAGACATGCTACAAAGATATGTAAAAGTACCTAGTAGTTGAACTTAGGTTCCAATAGTTGTGAGTGCAATGAGATATCAAAAGACTGTATTTTAATATTATAGCACTATTAGTTACATGATTTCAAAGTTTGTAGCTTTGAATATTATTACTAATAATTAAATGAAATAAACTCCTTAGAACAAGCCCTTGGGTTGTAGATGATTGGCAAGTTGTTAGTAGTTAGTATGAGTTTTCCACAATCCATAAAGTTATAGTGTAAGATTTTGGATTAAGCTATGTATGCTTTTCTATCAATGTTTCATATCACACTTAGTGATCCGTCATCAAGAAGAAGAAATTTATTTGGCAAGTTGTTGACAACACATGAATATTTGGTTCCTATTAAAACCTTGACCACTTGATCACAATGCAAGCAAGGAGTGGGCTGCTTGTCAGGGAGTTTAGTGAGGTTTTTCTCATAATGATATATAACTACTATGTGATTCTCAATTCTCCTTGTGAAAAAAAGAAAGAAGAAAAGACCATTAGAACAAGTCACATCTAGAAAGCAATAAATCACGTGATGTCACATGAGTACACCAAAAAAAGTGCTTAATGTACAACTATTGAACCAACTTTTTCCTTTATATTGTATGCCACCTTAACAAAAACAACCTAATGTGATATCATATTTCATGGTGTATGAACATGAAACTTTAACTTTAAACAATGAATTTGTCATAAAAACTGCTATAAGAAAATCTACTCATTTAAAATTGTCATATATAAGTTTGAGAGACAAAATTAAGGTGCACATTTATTAAGTAAATGATAGAATCAAAATTTTACAAACTAAATGCAAATATATGTCTATTTTAAAACAATTGATGAACATGAACATTGACCTACAAATAAATAAATGTTTTTAAAAATATCTCAAGACTTAATAACCTATACTTTTAAATTAGAAAAAAAATTTGCTAAGACACACAAACCCATCCCCTCCCAACTTCTAGAGGACACTTAAAAGACAGTGGGGCACTAAAGAATGTAGATTAAAACCCCCCTCCCCCTAACCCATCCCCTCCCACCATGTAGGGGACACTGAAAAGGCAGTGGGGCAAAAGAAGTGTAGATTGAGGACTCCCCGCCCCTAACTCATTATGTTGTTTAGCTTGTAACTTTGAACAGATTATAGTAGTCGATCGGTCATATGGGGTGAAATTGGGCGATGGATAGGGCGGCAAGATGCGTGGGCGACAGGGACGGCGGCTGAAATAAAAGGTACGAGGACAAAAGGATATATCCACATATTGTCTGGGTTTTCGAGTATAGCACGAAGCCCCTGCCCTGTGGCGGCAACATCATCAATTAGAAATAATCAATTTCATGCTGCCCTCCTCTCTCCTCCCTTTCCCCTGGGGCCGCAGCCACTCGTCTATTTTGGAGGGTGAAAGGACATTTTCCCATGTTGCGACTCCTCCACACGTGTTGCGCTCTGAAATCTTCAAGGAACCCTGCACCCCAAGGAAAATAACCCAACGCTTCCGACCATTCCAAGGAAGAAAGAAAGAGTAAGACCGAGGTAAGACAAGAAAGGGACCAGGCTACAAAAATCAAATAGTAAAATCTCCATTTATAGAACGCCAATGCCTAGGTTTCTTTCGCTGCTTTGAACTTGAGAGGGAGTTACAGAGGCCTGTTTAATTATGGGGAGGCAACCTTGCTGTGATAAGGTTGGGGTGAAGAAAGGGCCGTGGACTGCAGAGGAAGACAGGAAGCTCGTGGATTTTCTTGCCAACAATGGCCATTGCTGCTGGCGTACTGTTCCTAAGCTTGCTGGTATGCATTGCATGGCCATTTTTCTTTTTTGTTGTAAGGTTTTTGTTTTCAGAGTGATATGTATTTTGTGAAATGTTGGCAAAGGGCAGGACTGTCAAGATGCGGCAAGAGCTGTAGGCTGAGATGGACTAATTACCTGCGGCCTGATCTTAAACGAGGAGTATTATCAGACATGGAAGAAAAACTCATCATTGAGCTCCATTCTCACCTTGGCAATAGGTAAAAGCAAAACATGCATTTATAATTTTTGTACTTCTGGTATTGTGCGTTTGGGGAAACGTTTTCGTTTGAGCTGCATTCTAGTGGTAAACCCAATTCATTACTGGCACTTCTGCCAACAAAAGCTATATTATGGCGTTTTTGCAGGTGGGCCAAGATTGCAGCGCACTTGCCTGGGCGCACTGATAACGAAATAAAGAATTACTGGAACACCCACATCAAGAAAAAACTGAAGCGCATGGGAATCGACCCTCTGACCCATCAGCCCATTGCAGATACCCATTTGCCCGAACAGGCCACGAAGGCTGAAATTCCTGAGGTTTCGAGTGGAGAAACCAAGGAAGTCTCAGAGAACAATGTGCAATGTTTGGCTGTAAAATTAGAGGCAATGTCGACCTCCGGGTCGACAACAAATCATTCGGAGATGTTCGAGGACGACAAGGGCAGCGTCGAAACGTCCAATTACAAAATTCCTTCTAGGTTTGGATTCGACGCTGTTTTTAATGGAGGCGATGCTACAGGCTCGAACCCCGGCGCTTCCTTTGCTCGAGAAATGAAAAGCCTCTGGGAATTCAACGACGCAATGCTGCCGGAGAAAGAGCATGCTACGCCATTGATGTTGCAGGGTGACGAAGGGTTGTGGGAGCTCGGTGATTTTGTAGGTTCCAATCTCGCTCTTGAAGCTGCTTCTGTAGAGGGTTTGGTGCCATCCTCCTGCAATGCTTCAACTGTCTTGGAAACCCCAGAGGTTAAGTGGGAAAATAGCCATCAAGTGGCAGTGCCTCATCACATGGACATGCTGATCGCGGGTTCGATTCTCACTCCCTACGAAGCCAATCCGCAGCTATGGGCGCAAGGCATATATCCCTTTTCGCCATGGGAGGGAGTCAATGTTATTTCCTCGTCCAGCCAGCCTTCGGCCTCGACTTATGTGGAGTAGAGGTCACGGCGGATAAAATACAGGGAACAAAATGGCGTTGAAACTATGCTACTAGTTGCTGGTTTTATTTTACCTGCGGGACTTTCCATTGGTGATCTGCGTTACATTATTAAATGTCTTTAGTTTGTTGCACATCAAAATTCGATACCATTATTATTGTAGTTGTATTATAACGAGGCTATTCAGACCTCTCTCGGGTTCCCAAAACACATAGAATATCTTTAATATTAGAGAAAATCAGTCAAATACGTTCATTGGATGAATTTATTGTAAGTTTCATTTTGCTCTGGAATAGATGAATTTAATGGAAGTTTCATTTTGCTCTGAAATACATGCTCCTTGGGAAATTAATAGAAATGAATTAAAGAAACAATGAAAGTGAAATGCAGGACATATGTCTCACAAATTTTATGGCTAAAGTCTTGAGCAAATTTCTATGGAAAGATAGACGATATTCCGCCAAAATCGCTACTCCCGTTTTAAATTCAGTCAGATGGATCGTAGAAAGTCTTCTCAGTAATAAATGTTCATGACCTAGGCGGAAAATGACGTTAAGAAGGCGGAAAATCGTTACTCCCGTTTTAAATTCAGTCAGATGGATCGTAGAAAGTTTTCTCAGTAATAAATATTGATGACCTAGGCGTAAATGACGTTAAGAAAAGCTTAGAAATTTATAATCTTTCTTTAAAGAACACTAAAACAAGACAGAGAAATTTAAGTCTTTTGCCAGTGCAGGAATTTCTCATCTCGTGACGATTCACACGAGAAATTTGTGACTTTGTCTGTCTGACGTTAGTTAGGCGTCTGTTAAGGACAAGGGTTCGAATCGCCGAAAGGACGTGCATGCAATAAGTATGTTTAAAGATAACTCTTGCGATCTTTACGCTCGACTTTCTACATCGTTATTACTATTGAGTATTCTCTTGTTTGTAGAAAAATAATTCTTGGCTTGTTCTTTAATAAAGTCCAGCTATCATAGATTTTTTTGCTTGTATTCCAACCCGAGAACGATTTCATGCAATTCAGCGCTGTCATTTTCTATGCAATTACTATGTTGAAAAGTTCTGTGGTGAAGACAAATCAACCCTAGCTTATAACCCCCCAAAATTTAAATGCTGTTCAAAATTGAAAACTTCAACAAACTTTCTCAAAGTATTTCCATAATTTTTTGACCGATTCACGCTTGCGATAAATTCTATGACAGATTTAATGCGTAGTGTTGGAAATTTCCATGCCATAGACAAAGTTCATAATTCGATTACTGTATGTAGCACAATAATCGTCTAAATTCGCAATAACTCTACAAAGCGACGAATTCCGTTGGCTTCTGCCTTCAATAGCATCGCAATACGGAGAGATCTGCCATAGCAGGACGAAAACGAAAGCTGACTACTTCCATTTAAAGCAAACAATACTTTGAAAACAGGCAGACTTCAAGCCTTCCAAAACATTAATTTAAGGCCTTACCAGTGCCTACTCGGCCACCAGCTGCTCAGAATTCTACTTAAATGGCCTATTGTCATAAAGATTCCTCGGAATCTAACATCAATATCAAAACAAAACGGCAATGGAGAATCCTGAGACCATTACAGCGAATATTAGTCAAACTAGCATAAACTATTATATCAAAAAAATCCAATTCCATGAAATGGAATCCGGATCCTCGCAGAAACCAGAATATGCCGTCGTGTAGAATCCGCCATTTTCTGAAATTCAATCCCCAACAGAGCATGAAACAAAAATTTCGTTCAATTTTGTCAAGACACCCGAATTTCCTGCCATTGCCGTCTGTTGACATCCAATACCTGGCATTGCACTGTCTATTTCGCTTCAGTGGTCGTCTAACATAGACAGCTAAGCGCTGTCCCTCCAGTAGTTTCTATTTAATAATAATAAAAATAATAACAGTTATAATTTGACCCCCCGTAAAACAAGGAAATAAACCATTCATTGGGAGGACCCACATTAGGGGGACAAGGTTCTTGATTTGTTTTCACTGCTTAAATTGTATTATAATCAACTTGACTAATACAATAGTTGCCTGCTGTTATTATCATATGGGGATGTCTTATATTGTTTAAGCTTAAAATGGACTTGACCAATATAATATTAGGATGTTGCTATCATATGTGGATATGTATGTTATCAACTTTTCTTTTGGTTCTTGTGGTCACCAATTTGGCAACTTGCCTTACAATTAAGAATATCATTCATATGAAATGATCATTCAAATTGACATTACTTATTAAATAAAAGATAAAAGTTCAGTATAATTTTTTTTATTTTTTATTTTAATTTAAAGTTAAAAGGCGGTGGTCGTTATTAGTTCTTGTCGGTAGGTGGGGTATTAAAGCATTCATTAAATTTTACGATTTGTTTTCATTGATTCGATAAATGTTTGAAATTTCAACATGATTAATGTATGGTACCATGTTAATAGCATTGTCAATATCTTGACCAATTTAAATATTCTATAAATTTTTTATTTTTTTTCTATTGGTTTAGTTTGGTTAGACTTTTCAATTCTAAACAAACGTTTGAATTTTTCATCTAGTAGTAATGCTTGAATTTTCCGTGGTAATAATGTTTTGAATTTTTCAAAGTAGTAATGTTTGAACTTTTCAGATTAGTAATGTTTGAATTTTTCATAGTAGTAATTTTTTAGTGTCATGCTATCAAGGAATAATATCTCTTTTACATAAATCGAGGCTAATAAAATTAATATAAGAAATATAAGAACAATTTATTTAGATTTAAATTAATTCTAGAAGATTCAAGAATTGATAATTGAAATGTTAATTTTGAAATTAAATGTTAGAGATAATGATACTTAGTTCTTAAACTAATGACATGGAATATGGATCCTAGTGAAAGATCCCTAATGAAGCCATATGTTATTTAGTGTTGAACATATTCAATAATCTACAATCTAGGTATTCACATTCTTTGTTTGTAGTGATCTGTATACTACTAATGTAAAAAGGAGATACAAAAAGTTTTAGATTTTTAAATAAACTAAATTGATGCTAAGATATGACCAAAAGTTTTAATTTTTAAATAAACTAAACTAATGCTAACCTAGGAAATGAATAAATATAATTGAAAAAGAGAAAGAGATGGATTATGTGTCCTTGGGTTGACATATGATTGATGCAAACTAAAGAAACTAGAAGATTGTCAAATCAAGAATATTAGAAGATACTTTGGAAGATCTTATAGGGAACAAAAATTGGACACAAACACTCTTGTAGAACATAATTGCTAGCAAACAATTCTCCTACCCCTCCTTAATACCTAAACAAGATAGTAGCACTTACATATAACATTCTCACCCTTCTCAAAAATCAAAACTAGACACTAGTGTTGGAATGGGATCCTCTTGTGGATCAAGGATAAGGACAACTAAGTAATTGCTCATCTATATGTTACTTTTGATATTGGAATGTTGGGGTTTGGGTGAGTTGTAAAGATCCTTGTATTTTTGAGCTAAGAAACTCTATTCTTAACCTCAAATCCTCAAAAATATCTCACAAGTGTTCTAAAACTCTAACTATTCCATGCTGAAGCTAGAAGGGGGGAACATAAAGGGTGTGATTATTTATGAGTATACATCATTCAATCCCTTAAACTTTTAAAAAATAAATATATGCGATGCTCTAAAGTATAGTTGTGATATGGTGTAAGAAATATATGATCCTAAAGTGGATGGAAACCAAAATTTGTGTTTCACTTTAGGTCAACTTATTAACACAAATGAATTTAAGCATTTTCAATTGAAAGTCAATTTTGGTCAAGCATATATATTTAGCTAAATTTACTCTAACAAATTAGATCTAGGCCACAAATTTTCCAACTCAAAGTATCTAGTAAATACATATGTAGCATTGCTTTGGAGCCAATTTATTTTAAAGATTCATTAAAAAAATTTGGCATTCTCACTCCTTCTCATGTAAATAAGAACTTTAAAATAATACAAAAATAATCTTTTGTAGATGTATGTGTAGTTTTAAAAATATAAAATATAAAATATTTTAATTAGTATTTTTTACTAAATTAGGTCATCTCATCAAAAGGATCTATTCATCAAAATTGATTTACTAAGGAAAGTATGATTGCATTGAATCGACTTTTATCTTGGCCATTTTACAAGATTCAGGATTTGAGCCTCATTTCATTCAATCAGTTGACCATGCTTTTTGAAAATGCCTCTACTTGCATAACTATCAGAGGTTAGCAATACAATACCTTTGATATTTTCAAGTCCATTTTGACAAGGTTGTCCCTTAGTTCTAGCTCTTTATGATCTTATTGCTAAATTTTTTGGTTACCGTTTGGCTCATTCTATGTCTCAAGGGCTAGTTAAAAGTATTTCTCTACCCAATTCCTCAACTCAACTTGTTAATGGATATTTTACATATGAATCTTTGCTCACTCTCCTAAAGAGGAGAAAATTATCAAATAGGCCTTGGAGTTCTTGGATATTTTTGTAAAGACTCTGGTTGTACCATTAAGTGATATAAGGCTTGGTGTTACAAACAATCCTTCCATCTTGCACCTTCTTGGTTCAAATCTTATGGTTAGAAATAGATTGTTCATGGAGAAATTTTTATAGTTTTGGGTGTTTCTTTTTCTTTTAAAACATCCCAAACATATTTTGAGGAAAGTTGTTCTTGCTAGAATTTAAAATAGACTATATTGTTGGGTCTCAAAACCTCTGACTCTAGCAACAAAATTCTAGATTTGTTCTAAGATTCTTATAGCCAATCATGTGTACTATTCTTCATGTGGGGCTCCTTCTAAGGCTTCCAACATTAAACTAGAAAATATTTTTCAATATTTTCTTTTGACATCTTTAGAGAACCACAAGGGATTTCATTAAGTGGATTGAAAAAGTTTCTTCCTCCTATGAGAGTTTGGAGGATTGGGGCTATTATCCACCTACCATTAAGGTTTTTCTATATACAACAAGTGGATTTTTCATGCCCTTTGGGAAATGATGATTACAGATTCCTAGTGTGACATTGTATCTCTTATGGTCATCCTACTAGGAAGCCTGGTTGAAAAGGGATTGGGATCCATACCCTTCTCATCATGAAAAATTATGTGTAGATCCAAGGTACTTTGTGATAAAAATCATGTAGATATCCTAGGAAGTCATGAAATCATGGCTCCTCTAGAATGGTTCTTTTTTTTGTAATGCTATTTCCATTAATCAGTAGAAAATTTGGTGGTCCCCTATCTTTAAAGATAATGACTTCCCTTTAGTGAAGACTCCTTGGGTTTATTCCTTGATATTTTTGTTAAGTGAAAAATACATCTAAGATCCAACAAGTGAATTATCTTAGATCTAATTTTACCTTTGGCTTAACATTGAACATAAACCAACTAGGGTTTGATGATTGGATAAATACTTAAAAATAGAGCCAATCTACTAGGGTTTGGTTCCTTTATTGCAAAGAGGGAGGATTTGATGTGTGTAATTGATTAACCTAATTGATGTAACCGTAGATATAAAAATATGAATGATTGCATAGACAAAAAAATTGCAAAAATGGGTACAAATCAAAATTGTACAAAAAAAGAGAAACTTATGATAGAAAGATGAACCTAAAATGCAAGGAGAGGGCACTGGTTGCCTAAGTCTTGGTATTTTGGGGTCTTCAGATGCTAGATCACTTTGGTATATAGTATGCACTCTTTTCTCTTTTATAATCTATCTCTGATGGAAGTTTTGGATTTGACTTATACACATGAAAAGAGGGGAAAGGTTGTGTTGTATAGGGGATTTCCTAAGTCAAACCCTAGTTTTGATGTTTCCATATCCACAACAACAAATGATGATGGTATAAATCAAGTGCCCTCACAAGGGTAGAGAAAAAATAAATAATAAATGACTGTAGTAAATGAATGATATAAGAGAATTTTTCCTTAGGCATGAAAACCCTGTCGAAGTGATGTCACACTATAAGTTGCCACAAAGAGTTGATAAATAATGATTGATTTTCCTTGAAGATCTACAAGAGGATAGTCCACATAACACAAATAGATTGTTGTAGATAGCATGTATTTTGCAAGTATGTGTAGTTGGTGTTTTCATTGATGTAACATGATTATATTTGTGTTTTCATTGATTTAAATTGGTGATGATTGATAAGTTGTGATGATGCTTTGATTAGTTACATTATGTTGTCACTAGTAAGTGCTATTAGTATCAACCTCTAGTGTTGCTTTGATAAGATTCTACTTGTGGATATTGTTTGGTTGAATTACAATGTTGCAGTTGGTTTGGTGATGATGAGGAAGTGGTGAATATGATGAGAGTGTGTTTCTAGTGCTTGGTTTCCAAGTGATTTTGAGAAAATTTTAATAAAAGAGGAAACAATGTGTTGTAGAGGTGTTCTGGTATATAGAGTGGTGTTTTGGTTTTTCTCCACATTTCTTGTGTATTAAAGATCTAATTGTGCGGTTCAAATATGTTTATCATAGGTGTTTAGAGGTATTATATCCAATTTCTCTTGGTTTGGATCATTGTGTAGAGAGAGTTGTGTTCACTAGTATGTGAACAATTTGTTGTAGTGGTGTTTAGGAGAAATGGTTTTCCTCTTCATTTCTCCATAGTTCAGTTTCTAGTCTTGTGGTTCTAGAAGTATGTTGATAAGGTTCATATATACCTTGAAAAATAAAAAAACTTCATGGTTTGTGTAGACACCTAAAAATGGTCTGGAGAATCTAATTAATTAAATACGACTTATTTGATTAATTAATCTTAAATTCATCTACTTAGTAAATAAATAGAAATATTTATTTATATTAAGTTCATTATTAATTCTTCATTTTCATCATATTATTTCTCTCTTAATTAAATAAACAAAATTAAAAACTTTGTTTTATTTAATTATTATCATTATTACTTCTTTTATACTTCTATCTTTAAATTAAATACACAACTTAAATAATTTGTGTTATTTAATTACCTCATCACATTTCTTCTTAATTAAATAAAGATATCTAAAATCTTTTATTTAATTATCATTTTCCTTTTGTTTTAATTTAATAAACAAACTCTATAGTTTGATTTATTAAATTATTTATTCCCCTTTTGCTAAATTTAAATAAATTAAAATTATTTAAATTAATGCATTTACCACTATTTACTCACCAATAAAATTAAATTTTTAAAATTTAATTAATTGCACTGTCATTCACGGGAAAAGCTTCGGGGACAAACCTGCAGGAAGTTCTCTCAACCACCTTCCACCCACCTTCCCTCTTATCTTGCTTGGTGTTTTCATGGGGAGAAACCATCCTCCATGATCAGCTCCATCTTCTCATCCCATGCCCTTCAATTCTCCAGATTGAATCACAGCCCCTTATCCCGTATCCTTGTGCAATTGTGCTATCGTGAAAGCTATAAATACAGCTCTTGGGCTACAGGAAATGGATCCCAACTTATGTAATCTTACTTTGCAGGTTTCCAAAGCATCCAACATTCATCCAGCATCTCCAGCATCCAACATTCATCCAACATCCATCTTGCATTTCAATTATAGCAATTTACAGTAGTTTCCTTCTTAGAAGCTTTACTGTAGAATCATTCTAGCTGCATAATTAATCATATTAGAATAGAATAGCTTAATTCTCATTCTCTAAGTGTCATTTCAATAGTTTAATTAGCTTCTAAATCTGAGAGCTAAGTAGATTAGAGAAATCTTTAGAGTTAGAGAGCAATAGGATAGATTTCTGAAGCTTTTTAGTTTAAATTAGTTTAAATTCATTAAATTTTAGATGCAATATCCTATTTAGAAGTGTAGATGCATGTTTAACTTGTTTTCCTCCTTTCTACGCTTACAAATTGGCGCCCACCGTGGGGCATAACCCCATATTTTGATTAACTTTTGAGAAAAGTGTTCTACAGGTATCGGCGTGATAGTTTTCGCGGAATCATGACTTTTTACAGCGCGCCGAGTTTTTGTTACAGCGTGCCAGGTTTCTGTTACAACGCATCGGGTTTCTGTTATAGCACGCCGAGTTACTGTTCCAGCGCGTCGCTTCACTGTTTTAGCGCGCCACACAACTGTTTTAGCACTTCAATAGACTGTTTTAGCGCTTCAGGACAATTCTGCAGCGCTTCGGGGCTCTGTTTTAGCACTTCAGAACTCTGTTTTAGCACTTCAAGGCTCTGTTTTAGCGCATCAGATTTAGAGTTTTGATAGTCAATCTTAAAATGACCATATCTTGGTCATACAGATGTCTTTTTTGATGATTTTTTTTTGAAATAGGGTAGAATTTCATAAGCTATGCAATGGTGTAGGTGTTTATCACTTTTTTTAGAGTTAAAATTTTCAATTTGACATTTAAAGTCAAATCACATTGTAACTTGGTCTAAGGTTTAGGGTTTTCTTGCTTAATCATTCATCTAACCCTTATATCTTCTTATTTCTTGATTTCATCTAACATTTTGAATGGGTGATCCCATAATAGTGGTTTACAATTTTTGGCCAAACTGGACACTTAAATTATTATTTTTAACTAAATCTTCACATTCAGGCACCTATAGTGGCTAAACTGTGAGGAATTTGAAGATGGTACAAACTAGAGTCTCATCAAATTTTGTATGTAGATTCTAAAAATATTTTTTTCAAAAATTTTGGAATCAAATTTCACTTCTTTTCCATCTCCCACAAAAATTAATTTTTTTTCAGAAAACAACATTTTTAAAAAGTGACGCACACCGTATAACGTATAATTTTTTTTCCATGAAGGATAAAATTCTAATTCTTTCAAATTTAGATTTGTAACTCTGATATCTAGCGCTTCCACTTGGTTAGATAGTTTTTTATTGAATATTTTTTCCTTATTCAAGTTTCAAAGTCAAATGCCGATATGGGCATGGTTTGGTGGTCAAGTCGCTTGGTTGTTGTGGCGGCCACCGGGGTTCAAACCCTCGCTGGGCCATTATGCTCGCAAGCCTTGTGCCTTCGGGTTTGCCTTCGTTGGGCCAATGTGCTCGCGGGTTTGGTTGTTTCTTGTGGTTTCTTGTACCCGATTCATAGCTCCAGTCAAAAGTGTTTACCTTTATTAAAAAAAAAGTTTCAAAGTCAAACAAATTACAATTCAGACATGTGCGGCGGTATAGCGTAACTTTTTGTATATGTCAAATTTTATTTTATTTTTTGTTGGATCAAGGACTTCATATCTGGTGCACTCATATTTTTCAATTTTTTGTTTGATAATCTTCTATTTTTCCACATGTGAAGAACAAAGAAATTTATTTTCGATGAAAAACCTATGTTTAATAAAACTTAAAAAAAAATACATAACAAAACCAAAACATATTAAAATTATATTCATTGGATAGCTTGTTTTGAGGAATACCATAATCATTTGAAATAAATTTTAAATGAATTCATTTGATCCCCCAAAAGCTAAATCAAAAGTGATTTTTTATCAACATTTTGATAGGTGTAAAGGAGATGCATTTATAGGTATGGTTTAAAACTAGCGAGTTCTATCCAAGGGGTTTTGATCTAAGGTGATTTGATCAAACCCTCTTCAATTGGAATCCTTAAAATGGAACTTTTTAAGGCTTAAATCATTATATTTTCTAAAAATATGTGATTTCAGCTAAAATTCGTTCCTCTCAAGAATTGTAAACCACTATTATGATAGCACTCGAATATTTACATAGGTTTTAAGAAGAAAATGGAGCATTGAAGTGAAAGAAAGAGCATTTGATATTCATTGTAATAGTGTTTTCGAACACTCATAGGAAAATAACCCATCATCTATTTTGTTTCATTCCTGCTTTAGGACCAAATAGCATCGATAAAAATGTATCTTTCTATCTGGATCCAACGCATCCGCAGCCAGATTTTTGTTCTTTGGTCTCTTTTTGGTTAAAATTTATCAATCCTAGGACAGAAAATGGGTTAAAATTTATCAATCTTAGGATAGCAAATGGATAAAAATTGATCAATCCTAGGATAGAAACTTCATTATTTCTTGTGGGATTAAAATTGAACATCATGCTTTTTATGGAGCAATATCTCCATATAGATTAAATCATTTGTCTTTTGGGTTTTAAAAAGAACAACTTCTTTGCTGTGATTGGGTGATAGGTTTATGCTCTCCCCTTGACTGAGTGTATCAGAATACCAAACTCACTTTTACTTTGCGCAATTTTTAAGCTTTTATTAAAACCTTTAGACAGGCCTTCCGTAGTCGGAAAAAGTACTCACCCTACGAGAACGACCTGAGTGGGGACAGCCAAAAACCATGGCATTCCAACCCACTTTAAAATTTATGTGAATTTGGGGAAACCCTCTTTCAACGGAAGTGTGTAGGATAACCATCCCCAAAATCTTTGTTCTAAAGATTGGGAGGTCTCTCAAGGGACTTTATCTATTTGCTGCTCTGAACGGAAACCCTATCTAAGAACCTAGAAATAGAAGCATGCTTGTCAGTTTCTAAACATTGTAATACTCGGCGGTGCAGGGGCGGGGAAGAATCTACCCTCAAGCACTCACCATATAATTGTTAAGGACTATTTGCTCAGGGGATCCGGTATCCACTTCCGTCACTCTGAGTACGCACCTGGAAAAGACAAAAACATGGGCACCCTCTAGGGGGTGACATGGCTGTGTGAGTTGACGCAATTCCAAGCTATGGGCCATTCGAGTATATAACAATGACCTTTTGTCTCTAGGAGTGAGTCTGTTTGAATTGTCTTATCTTGTCATCAAACCAGTGAAAATCAAGAGGAACCATGTTTGGTTCTTGAACATACACTCTTTGTTTAAGAATTTAGGATTTAATCAACAACAGTTCTATTCTTGCTTGCTGTGTTTTCTTGTCATTAAAACAGATAAGATCATCCCAAAAAAGAAACACAAACCACCATAGCTAAAATAGAGGAGGATCAATTGAATGCTTTAGCTTATCAACTAAAGAACCTTCAACAACAAATTTGGGAAACAACCACACAGAGATATCTAATGCCAAACATCTACCCATATCCTCTTGACCAAACAATGAACATGAGACCTTCTTCACCAACAACTCCATCATCCAAGTTCAATATCTTTGAATTTTTCCAAAATCTCAGTCCTCAAATACAAATGATATTGAACAATCTTATCATGTCACGCATTTATCTCCATCCACCATAAGCCAAAATGAGCCTCAAGATTCTTTCACCCAAGTTAACAATTCCATCCAATCACCTTCTTCTATCATATCCTCAACATCAAATGATTCATGTCAAAATATCACTCCAAAGCATGCTAGCATAGACTCCCCTACACATCAAGATCAAAATATTCTTTCTACTCCATCCAATGATTCCACAATCTCACAAAATCTTCCAATCTTTGATCAAGAACCCATTTCTCAAGAATCTTATGACGATCCCCTCCTTTCACTTTTCATCCAAAATAATTCACATCCATCTCAAGAGACAAATATCCTTCCAAGTTCTTTTTCCAATTCATCTAATCAATCCATATCATATCATGATTCTATTGAATCACAAGATCATGATAGTTCTTCCATCCTATCTAATTATTTCTTACCAATTGACGATCAAGACATGCTCTCTACAAAATCTCATGATTCCCTTCCTCATCAAGATCAAGATATGCTTCCATTCAAGGATTCCCTTTCATCCCATGAAGATGTTTATCCTTCTCATAATCAAGATATGTCTTTCATACCACCTCATGATCCTTTTCCAAGTCAAGATCAAAATATCCCATCATCCCCATGTCAAGAGCCTATCACACCTATTCAAGCTATCCATGAACCCCATACCTATAAATTGGGATCCTCCACCTTTATCCATTCTGGTTTGCTTCCAACACCTATCCTTTCATCCATATCATATCCTCCCCAAAATGAACTTGCATCTTGTTTCACAAACAATACATATCCCATTGGTAAACAAATGTGTCAAAGTATGAACTACAAAGGCAAAGGATTAGGCATTCATGAACAAGGTATCCTAGAACCCTTTTTTATTCAAAAACACCCATATCACCATGGCCTTGGTTATATACCTGTGTTCTAGTCCATCAAACCTACCATCTATCCTAGGTTCTCATCTTAGTCCATCAAACCTTTTATCTATCTTAGGTCCTCATCCTAGTCCATCAAACTTTCCATCTATCCTAGGTCCTCATCCTAGTCCATCAAAATTTCCATCTATCCTAGGTCCATATCCTATTCCTCAAGAAAAAAAAAGGCACACATCCTTGATGCCCTTTCAAAATTCCACCCACATTAACTCATCCATAATACCTCCATACCATTCATCTCAATTTTCCCCTCCCATTGCTTTTGAAAGCAATTTGGGTGCCAAATATCAGAAGCTTCTATATCAAAATCCACATGTATCAAAGGATCAACATGTCTCCTCGAAGAGACATGCAAAAATAAAAGAAAACTTGATCCAAAATCAAAGGAAAAATCAAAAAGGCCACAAAGGCCCATCAAAGCAAAAAGGAAATTTTCAAAGACCACAAAGGTCCATAAATCAAAAGAAAATTTCAAAAGGCCACAAAGGCCCATCAAAGAAAAAAGGAAATTTTCAAAGACCACAAAGGTCCATAAATGAAAAATTTTCAAGGCCACAAAGGCCCACTAAGCAAATATCAAAGTCAAAAATCATGTGGATTCCTAAAAGTCTCATAGAAGCAATAAAATCAAAATTGGCATCCAAATTTTCTTATCCAAAAGCTTCCTCCAATCTTCCATATAATAACCTATCACTTTCCAAATCCATTCTTCCTCCATCACTCCACCATCCTTCAAGGTGTGTGCCAATGTTGAGCTTGTCATCCTTTCCATCTATCCATTATCCAACATTCATCCCCCATCATTCCCCTTTAATCCAAACCTTTGCATAAATCCTTAGTCTCTTCCATCATACCATTAATCTACCAGCATTTATGAGTCTAATCCCCATTGCCATGGTTAATTAAAGGGATAATTGGTTGTGAAACTCAATGTTAAAGTCCTTCCTCCATCTCCCTATCATCCATATCCTATCTTACATATTCCTCTTGCACTCTACACTTAGGGGCAAGTCTCATCCATCTTATCATTCATGGTCATTATCCTTTCTATGCTCATTCCTTACATTTCCACTTTTGATCTTGATAAGGTTAAGAATCTTCTTGAACATCATATATGCTTATCCTATATGCTTTATCCATATCTTTCGTACCATATCTTTTATTTCATCCATATTCCATCATTCTTACTAGATACATCCTTTCTTTTCATCCTTGGTTTTGATGAAGAATGGGGGCAACGCACTTGGTCCTTGTGTATATATCTTGTCTATTTGATCTTGATCATCACCATTCATTCTTACATTCTTCCATTCCATATCTCCTAGCTTATCAAAATCCATGTCATCATGTCCCTTTGCAACCTTAAATCTTATCATGCAAATCATATTTGAGCCTAGCTATAAAACATTATCCAATCCTCATATCTTTTGTCAATCAAACATCAACAATCATCAATCCTTTTGTACGTAGAGGATATCATTAATCCTAAGTACTTATCATCATCATGCCTTGTGGAATCAATCAACTATTGTCATCTTTCAACAAGAGATATGTTGCTTGTGTGACATGTTTTGCAGTGACTTTCATTTTGATCTATCATTTATCCATGGTTGCATTACCTCTATTGTGGTTCATCTTGTTCCTTCAATCAGTTATACCATCTCATTCCAAATCAAATATCTTGAAAATCCAAAAAAAAAACATTAGAAAATCCATCAAAATCCAAAAACATCAGAAAATCCATCAAAGTCTTGAAACATCAGAAAATCAAAATTCAAAAACATCAGAAAATAAAAATCCAAAAACATCAGAAAATAAAAATCCAAAAACATTAGAAAATCCATCAAAATCCAAAAACATCAAAAAATCAGAAAATCCATGCAAAAACATTCAAAAATCGCAAAATGCAATAGTAGAATCCATGTCAGTCGAACTACGTGGTCTCTGCATGTATAACGTAGGCAAGACTAATCTTTGATCAGTCCCTGAGACCCCTAGGATAGATCTTTAGGTTACATCATTTGGTCAAACGTCTGAGAATATCATGCAAACATCAGCACACACAACTTCAACATGGATGATCTAATCTGAATAATGATTTGAAAATACTTTAAGTAGATTTTGAATTGTTGTACTTTTCTTTTTATCATTTGCTTATCATTTCTTTGGAGCTACTCGATGATGTATTGAACTAGAGAAGCAAGGAAGGAGAATGATACTTTTCTTTGTTTGTTGTTTGTGAGTTAGTCATTATTATTTTGTGAATTGTCGCAGGAAGTGCTCTACCAAGTATCATGGATGACATTCTGATTCACTTAAGAAAATGATTAATTCTTGTCTGTTTACACAAGAAATGCTCAGGTCATCTTGGTTTAATTGTACCTTGATGCTTGTGTTCACTTGCAATATCAAAAATCATGAAAGAAGTACTCAGGTCATCATTGGTCTATCTCATATCATTGATGCTTGTATTTTCTTTCAACATTTTAAAAAAGCTCAGTGATGATACAAAGCAAAATCAAAAGATTGTTGAAATGACACTTAGATTTGCATGGTAAAATAGGTTTGCATGATAAAATAGATTGCATCCATATTAGTCTTGCATATGCATTTATAGATTGTTTCAAAGCTACCAATTTCAATCTCAAAAGCTACATGTATGCCCTCTCCTCATCATATCACTATCTCTTCAATAATTCTTAGGATAATATATAATTGTTTTCCTAATCACCTCTTTCTGAATAATTTTCTTTCATTTCAGTCATCTCAAAATCCATCCACTCTTAATCTATTAATTCTAGCACAAATCATTTAATCACATCCTTGGTTTTGTTCCCAACCTTGTTACAAGCCTTTATCCAATCATCATCATCATCATCATCGGGATGTATCCTTCCCTATCATTTTGTGTTGTTTCGGGATGTATCCTTCCCTCATCAACAACACTCTTATCATCATCATCAATCAATCTTGGCTTGCAACTTGACCGGGGAAACATCATGTTTATCCTTGAATCCATTTGTGCTTACTTACTTTTCATCATCTCCTTTCATTATCTCTTCCTCGTCCCATCACCTATTCTATTCATCATGTTGCATCATCAAGTCCCAGTACATTAATCGATCTTATACTGGGGCATATCAATCAATCAATCAAATCTAATCAGCTTTGTTCAAATCTTGTGATCATCAATCTATCATTCAACTTCACCTATCATGAGGTTAATCAATCATCAATCTATCATTGATCCTCACCTATCATGAGGTCAATTATCAATCAATCTATCATTGAATCTCACATATCATGAGATCAATAATCTTCTAATCTATCAGGATCAACAATCAGCTGACGTGATCATCAATCATCATAATAATCAACTGGAGGAATCAATATTTCTTTATCGGGAGATAAATCATTTCTCTATCATCAAATCATCATCATAATCAAATCATCAAATCATCATAAAAATTCAAAAAATTCATAAATTCAAAATCCATCAATTTATCTCCCGTGGGGGCATATATCGCTATCATTTCAAAATTCAACATCTGGGGCAAATCAGGGGCATCTTTTAAACTTTTCATCAATACTGGCAGCTAAGGCAAAATCATTCTTTGAAGCAATGTGTAAACCCATCACTTCAAAGAGGGGCAAAAAGTAGACACCTAAAAATGGTCTGGAGAATCTAATTAATTAAATACAACTTATTTGATTAATTAATCTTAAATTCATCTACTTAGTAAATAAATAGAAATATTTATTTATATTAAGTTCATTATTAATTCTTCATTTTCATCATATTATTTCTCTCTTAATTAAATAAACAAAATTAAAAACTTTGTTTTATTTAATTATTATTATTATTACTTCTTTTATACTTCTATCTTTAAATTAAATACACAACTTAAATAATTTGTGTTATTTAATTACCTCATCACATTTCTTCTTAATTAAATAAAGATATTCTAAAATCTTTTATTTAATTATCATTTTCCTTTTGTTTTAATTTAATAAACAAACTCTATAGTTTGATTTATTAAATTATTTATTCCCCTTTTGCTAAATTTAAATAAATTAAAATTATTTAAATTAATGCATTTACCACTATTCACTCACCAACAAAATTAAATTTTCAAAATTTAATTAATTGCACTGTCATTTACGGGAAAAGCTTCAGGAACAAACATGCAGGAAGTTCTCTCAACCACCTTCCACCCACCTTCCCTCTTATCTTGCCTGGTTTTTTCATGGGGAGAAACCATCCTCCATGATCGGCTCCATCTTCTCATCCCATGCCCTTCAATTCTCCAAATTGAATCACAGCCCCTTATCCCGTATCCCTGTGCAATTGTGTTGCCGTGAAAGCTATAAATATAGCTCTTGGGCTACAGGAAATGGATCCCAACTTATGTAATCTTACTCTGCAGGTTTCCAGAGCATCCAGCATTCATCCAACATCTCCAGCATCCAGCATTCATCCAGCATTCATCCAACATCTCCAGCATCCAGCATTCATCCAGCATCCATCCTGCATTTCAATTATAGCAATTTACAGTAGTTTCCTTCTTAGAAGCTTTACTGTAGAATCATTCTAGCTGCATAATTAATCATATTAGAATAGAATAGCTTAATTCTCATTCTCTAAGTGTCATTTCAATAGTTTAATTAGCTTCTAAATCTGAGAGCTAAGTAGATTAGAGAAATCTTTAGAGTTAGAGAGCAATAGGATAGATTTCTTAAGCTTTTTAGTTTAAATTAGTTTAAATTCATTAAATTTTAGATGCAATATCCTATTTAGAAGTGTAGATGCATGTTTAACTTGTTTTCCTCCTTTCTACGCTTACAGTTTGGTGCTCTGCAAAATTATTTCTTGTTACAGTGTGTGGAATATTTTCTAGGTGAAGAAGATGAGTTTTTTCTTCAAGTGAAAGTTGTTGTGAATGAATTTGTTAGATTTCAAGGTGTTTGTGGAATATTCTAGGTTGTTTCTAAGTGTTGTGTGTGGTCTTTGATTCATCTTTGGATTTGAGAAAGCATGTACTTAACTATTAATGGTGTTTACTCAAGTTTGATCGACCTTGGGTGTTTACACTAATTGCATATTTTCTTCAGTGATTGTGGAAGTGTGGTGTTGTGTGTATGAGTGTATTTGGGTTCAAGTTAAGGTGTGATGTGGTCTAATTTCATTCCCTTCCAGTGTAGGAATGCTTAGTGCTAACCTAATTTTAATTTGTATGGTTGAGGTGTATAGTCGACCTTGGAGAATATTTTTAAGGTTGAAGAGGGTATAAATAAGTGTTGTGTTGATGAAGGATTCATTGTGCCCTTAGCACACACACCTTGTTTGGAACAGGGACCCTCTCTTTCCTTCACTTTGTCAGGTCATTTTGTTGTTGTCTCGTTTTGCGTGCCCCTTGCTTTTGTGTCCAAAATGGTCAATGAACCTCAAAGAATCATCTCAAGTTGACGATGTTCCCCCCTCAAATTTTCTAAGTCCTAAGTCCTTGCGAAATCACACTAGCTCTTCACCTTAGATCTTTACTGGTGGCGTCCATGGAGCCCATCAGGCCCGCCCTTGTGGGTCACCCCTCTTGGATTGTCGTCACCTCATCACCTTGTCTCAAGTGGATTTTATATGATGACATTCCACCCTTTGGGTCCTGAAATTGTCTTCATCGTTGGTCCATCACCGAGCTTTCTGGTGGCCATCAACTTGTTGCTTCCCGCCCATTGGGTTCCAAGGATCCTTCTATCATTCATTTATCACTGACATCCCAGATGGCCTTTCTTTGGCATTATTTTACCTATCAAGGCCCAATCTCCCCAACACCGTCTATTTATTGCCAAACTTTGAAGCATCCTTCAGCAAACGACGTTATGCTTGTCGAAAGCCAGACCCTTCAGCGCCGTCCTATCATCACTAGCCAATTAAATGACTATCCATCAACAACCACCTGACCATTGAACCCCGGTGCTCTCGCGACTATTTTCAAATCAAAGCTCACAAAACTTTAGTCTTCTGTACCTACATTAAAGAGGGGCATTAAATGCCTTAACTTCTATAAATAGGCGAATTTGAGTTGTCATTATCACGTTGTCAGTTGAGCAGAAAGAGGTCAGAACGATCCAGAGCCATCTCCACGCACTACCTCTGAGCCCGACAAGTGCCATCACCAATCCAACATGTTTGCTAGCTGATTCGATTGCCTCCTTCATCAGGTTATTGAGGTGAGTTGGTCGTCTGCACCCCCTTTCATGTTTTCCCTTGATTTCTGGTAAGATGAATGCATTTGAAAGAAGAAAACACATGCCCTAGATAGAGAAGAACATCGTGCCCAAAACCCATGTGATAGAAACTTGAAAAACCATCGAAATCACCTACTAGACTACTGGGGAACCTTTTCCTTCTGGTGCCATTATTTAGCCAGAGCGTTCACACTCTATGGGTCTGGGCCTTCTCATCGCCATCACCAATACTTGAAAATAGAAGATGACTTGTGTCAACAAAATTTACTATTAGGACCACCATCATAGGAGGACCCCACCCTCTCACCATTGAAACTTGGCAAAAATATTGGCGAAACCAAAACTAAGTCCAACAAGTTGCCTAGGTTCGCACTTGCGGGACTCTGTCCCCGGGGCACTGCTCATGAGTCGTTGTTTCAAACGACATTATGGTCCCAACTTTCTGATGCCTCAGATCCCAACTCCCTATTCATTATTTGACCTCGTGTGCAAACAACTATATTTCCAATGCCCTCCGAGTCTTGGCTAGTAGACCTTTGTCCATGTGCCACTGTAGTGACAATGTTGTCTCTTACAGCTTCTAAGAAGTGACCTACCACCCTTCGGGTTCTGCTCATCCAATGGCTGTCTGAAATGCAAAGAGAAAACTATCGAGTACTCAACCTCCTTCAGACCCCTAGTGTTGGGTCTCCATGATTGGGACTTTGTCCCATCACCGCTATAGCCTTAGGGAAAAATAAACTTGTCCTCCCTACCATCGGATCCCAACCTCACCCCGACCGCAAAACTTTTGACTGAGTAAACACAAGGTAAACGACCATGCCTTCATCTGGACCTGACTTCTCAGGTTTCTCCCATTGAAGCTCTGACCAACATCCACCATCCTTAAGCGGCTAACACCTAGAAACTTACCACTCCCTCTGGCCCGAAATGCCCAAGTTGTAAAGAGGGATATTGACTGTCTTTCAAACCCGCTAGTCTTGCTAGTTGGAACTCCTCCCCCGGAATGTCATCTCCCTAGAGCCATTTCAAACTACAAACCTCAAACGGAAAATCTTCCTCCTAGCTCTGAGTGCTCAAAAGATTATCCAAATGAAAAACTGACTTCGACCCACATGTTAAAATAAGACACTCCCCTTAGTGGATTCCTCAAACTAGCCAAATCTGAAGGTGAGTCGAGACAGGCGGGTCGATGTGCCCTAATTGTCGTCCCTCTTGTATCAACTCTAAAATAGCCATCAGGCTAGGGAAGTCCAAGCCCTAGGGCCCAAATCATTCAAAATCCCTCTTGTGAACTACTAATGACAATCTGAATTATACGTTAGATTTTTTCAAATGCTGAATTATTCAATCTAACTCCGTTTGTAGGGATTTGACTAACGTTCCCATATTTTCATCTCTCTTTTTCCTATAGGATATATGGAATCAGGTGTAGGACCTTCAGGGGTAGTCACAGAGAAAGATAAAGGAAAGAAAACTAAGGTACCTTGTGGAAAAGAATATAAGGACCAGATGAAGTATTAGTTCCAAGGGGAGCCTTTGAAATCCAAAGTCACCTCAACCTGGAAGGAGGTCACAAAAACAAACATTAGACAAGTAGACATCGATGAATTCAAGAAGAGAGTCTGAGTCAACCCAAAAATAGAGAATGCAAGGAATATCAGAAGCAGTGGGCTAGCTAAAGCTACGGGCTTTCCTCCTACCCTCGTCACGCCTAAGCTTGTTATGTCTTGCAGGGAGGCCTATCAAGAGGAAACTATAACCATAGTAGACAGAGATGGAAATTTTTTGGCTGACATGTCTGCTAAGGAAATAAAAAAGACTTTTCATATCCCTAACTTCGGGGAGATGGAACTACCAACCATGGAGGATGGCAAAGCTACGTGGGATGAAAATCCCCTTAAATGTAAAAGGCTTATTAATCAGTACTGGTTGAAGGAAAAGAGGGGGAGTGATGCAAAGGTTCTCTGAGAGCTCTTTCTTAGCGACTTTTATGAAGATTACCATGATTTGGTTACCCTACTAAGTAGAGTAATCGGTCTTCCTACTGCTGCTTACTTCCAAGAATGGATGCTATAGTTTTTTGAAGAAATCCTCCATGGAGAAACCAAGTTCTACTAGGCAGGGATAATCAGTGACCGCTTCCATGAGAAATTTATGGCCATAAAGAAAACCTCCAAGTTTTACATGATATCCTACTTGGTCTATTCACTAGCGGAATAGGTATAATAAACAGGTTTGTTCAGAGCTCCGGATGAGGAACTGAGCAAGGAGATGAAGGCCTAACAAATACCCTCAATTACAATTCAAAAACTTCAAGAGGGATTACTGTAGGGTCAATGATGCTTTCATAGGTCATGTCATCAGATTGCTTAGGGGTGACTTCGAGAGGAGAGTCTCCCATAGTGCCAATGCATTTCTGAAGCAATTTTCCTTCTTATTCATCCAATATCCCAAATTCACCTACATTTGTGTTGAAGGATTCTCAGAAAGACCAAACAAGTTTCCCCGATATCCTAATGATTGGATAATACTACTAGAACTCTCTCGGTAGCTATGGCATGTACAAGCCCTCTTGAGCAGCAAACATAGGGCAAGGATTCCTTATCCCCTCTCTTTCAGCCAAGGGCTATATGAGCTCCATACCTCTTAGTGTGCCAACAATTCAGAGAAGGAACTCGTAGAATACCATTTGAGACTCCAAGTGGCCCGATGACGGATGGAACCCTATGTTCATCTCAAGAAGGCACTTGGACCTGAATATTCCCATCTATACAGTGTCAAGGATTTCTAGGATAATTGAAAAGATGATAATGAAGTACGAATGATGCACTATATGCGGATGAACGTATATTTCATAAAGAGGGTCAATCTATTCCCTGTACCAGATCAAGTAGAAGAGGATGAAAACATTGTCATGAATCCTCAATACAATATGATTGCCAATCTCTTATTGCCACTGATTGGCTGGGATGAACAGGAGGTTGACAACCTCGACATTCTAACCAAGCTCATCGAGGCTCGAACAAAAGAGTGGATTGATAGGAAAGTTGCCCAATTGAAACAATAAGGGGTCACTTTGACCTATGAGGGGCTCGAGAACGAGCCAACAAGTGAAATAGATAGTGGGAGAGCTATTGCCCCATTAGGAGAGACTTCAAAATCTCCTTCATCCACTAGATCAAGGAAGAGAAAAGAGGCTGTTGAGGAACAATGCAATCCTAATGTGTATTCCAGAAAGGATTCAGAGGGAGAGCCTTCCAAGAAACATAAGAAATCAAGCAGTTTCATAGAAATTCCTACCATTCAAGAGGATCCACTTTGCGAGGCAGAGGAAATGGAGGTTAAGCAACCAAAATCTCCACCTATTTCCTCCACTATTGCTACCCCTTCACCTACTTCTCAAGTGATGCTAGCTACTTCCCCGCCTGCGGTGGACATCTTGGTCCACCTTGCCTCTTCTCCACCCATCGTGTCAGTTGTGACCATAGACTCTTCATCTGCCACCACTTCTCCACTTTCCTCTACATCCATGTCTCCCACTACATGACTACACCTAGCCACAACAACAATACAAATGTCTGCACTCTCATTGCCAGAAGGATTCTCCTAACATATGTAGAATGTTCCTATGGATCTTTCTGAAGTATTGATGAATCCAACCATCCAAGCTACCTTGGCACAAGTTCTCACCAACATTCTTGCCTCAACTCCTCTGATTGAACCACCAGAGATGAAAGCCATGATGAAAATATTCAAGGAGTTAGAGAGTCAAGATAAGGAAACAACAAGGGAGTTGGAGGAGGAAGCAAATGATTACCATGAACACCCAGAGCACCAAAACTTGCAAATTGATAAGGTGGTCCACGAAGGAGAAGAAACAAAGTCTTCTGAGAGTGATGAAGAAGAAGATGCCAACACCAAGTACATTATGGAGACTTTTAACAGAGACCTTGAGGAGGAGTTGGCTTGACAATTGAAGGATGCTGGAGTGGAATTGGAAAGGCCACTTTCTGAGGAAGAAAAGGAGTTAAGTGATAAAATGGAGGAAGATTCTAAAATTCCAACTGGGAAACAAGAAGTAAGCTCTAAGCCCAGTGAAGAAATAATTCTCTCAGTAGAACAAGAACAAGAAATCAAAGAGCAGGATGTGCCACCTTAGCATGAGGAAGAGGAGAATAAAGAAGGTAAACCCTAAGAAGAGTCTGAAATGGGTAAGCCTGAAATAGAGTCTCACAAGGAAGAGGAACACCCTAAGGAACATAAGCATGAGGCTGAAGAAGAGGATAAGACCTACAAAGAAGAGGACAACCCCAAGAAATGCACACCCACCAACTCCCCAATCAAAGACATAGTGTCCATCTAGGACTCTAATGAAGAATAAGGAAAAGACACGAGGACAAAGCAAGAAACTCCAGGTGATAAAGAGTTTGAAGTCAGGAGGAATGAAGAA
Source organism: Sequoia sempervirens (assembly GCA_007258455.2). Taxonomy (NCBI): domain Eukaryota; kingdom Viridiplantae; phylum Streptophyta; class Pinopsida; order Cupressales; family Cupressaceae; genus Sequoia; species Sequoia sempervirens. The sequence goes on along the minus strand of VDFB02008892.1, from coordinate 35,924 downwards.
GAAGGTGATCACGAATCACCCAAAGAAGAATATCAGATTCCCATGTGGCTGGAAAAGCAATTAGAGAAGAATCCTGCTCCTAGAGACCCTAAGGCAAGACTCGAGGCTATCTGAGCTCGAGTACAAGTCAGCACAAAGAAAGAAAAGAAGCCTAAAGTCAGATCCAAATTGACTATGGATGCTTCTAGGTCTAGGACTGTACAAATTTCCATGCCAGTTGTGGGTGAAGAAGGGATAAGTTATGATGTCTCCACCATCAACTTGGGGACAACCACCAGGGAACAAAGGATAGATCATCTCCAAGAGTCTGTTGCCACTGTGGTACATTTGACATAGAAGGATAAAGTCTTCAAGGAAGAACTTAAGGCACAACTGGTTGATTTGATCAACTATATTCAATAATGGTCATCCATGGAGGAATTTCCCATGACATCCTCGACTCTGCCACAACTACTATCTAGGGAGTAGATCAAAAAACTTAAGAAAAGGAAGAACTGGACTAAAACTACAGAGGATTGGTTCCGACAGGTTCTATATGATGGAAACATGGAAATTAATCATGCTGTCAGGACCACAAATAAGTTCTTGGAAGTACAAAGACACCTGGAGGGCACGAGGAAGTTTTACATTGAATTCCTAAGGATATATGGGTTCACTTATCCTAAAATTGAGGTCATCCTCAAGCTACCTCAGAAAACATGGGAAAAGGAACTTGCACTAATGAAGGATGATGACTGGCTGGTAGATATGTGGAAGATGGACTTCGACCACAGAAAGGAGATATTGGAGTAGGTACTCTATAAGGTGGATCCTGACATTGATTGGGAAAAGGATGTTAGGGCAGATTGTGTTCAATATTTAAAATTAATGATAGGTTATGACATGCCCGTCGTTGAGATTGATCCAAAAAAGATAAAGCCTTATTTCCATAAGAAGATGGAAGATGGAATGTCAGGTGAGATTACCACGAATTTCATGAGTTTTGCTACTTAGGCTTTCACCCAATCTAAATATGTAAGGGACAACACGACTAAGTATGATGGAGATTGGGATACACTCATAAGCAGTGGAACTACCAAGTGCTCTAATCTAACATAATGGAGATTGATAAGCTCCAGACATTAATCAACAAGTTTATAGAGTATGCCACTTTGAAGAAGCAAGAAGGAAACCCAATCATTGATGAAAAGCTCCTCATGGAATAGCTACAGCAAAGGAAATCATCAAATGACAAAAGTGCTATTGTGCTACCACAAGAGGAAAAAATAGGGAAAAGACAAAGATGTAATTTTAAATTGTAATATTTGGGGGTAGGTGAAACCCTAGTTTGTAGTGAATCTTGGCCATATAATGCAAATCAATCTTGGCCATTCAATTTTCTTTTTGAACACTATAAATAGGGGGTTTCCTCTCATTTTTCAAGAGAGAGTTGAGTTGTTGTAAAGGCATGCTACAAAATTTTTAATAGAAGTTCATTGGATTTTGGTGGACTCTTGAGTTTATTTCGAATGTTACATGGTTCATCTCCCAAAGTTAGTTGATCTAGATAGATTTACTTTGTTGTTCTTCATGGTTTTAGATTAATTTTATAGATTAGTTAATGTTGTTCAATGGTTGTGTAGATTTCTGCTATGTTGATGCCTTTCTTTCCCATACTTTTTGTTATTTACTGATGGTAGATAGCTATGTAAGGTTAGTTTGGGCATAAACTAAAGCTGCTCCAAAATTCTATATTTTATTCATGCATGTTTTATGGTGAATGAATGGTTGAATATTTGTAGTCCTTAAAAGCTTGCACAAATTTCATGACACTGTGAGTCAATCTGGTTTAGTGAAATTTTGTTTTGAGGAAATTACCCATAGTAGAAGCCTCCATGATAATTGTTCATTACTAGTTTTAGATCCAGGAACCTCTTCTCTTCCCTGCCCTTTTCCTATTTTTTTAATGAGTAGCCTATGCTAAGGTTCATTTTACATTGTAAAGTCAAATCTTAAGATAAAATAGGAGTTTAAGATTATTGTTCGAACCTATAGCAAGCTGTACCCTAACTTCCCATCTAAGGAACTCCATTTTAAGATTCACTTCATATCTAGCCAAACTTCATAAGCCACCTTGTGATTACCAAAAAAATCACATCAAACATCAACTGAGAAATTCCATGCATGTCATGACCTGACACCTGAGAGACCTTGGGGTAGTAATTGGTAACTGGCTTGTGAATTTCTACCTTTCAAGAGAGGTAGTGCATCTATGCACTTCCTATGTTGAGAAAGTGCATAAAACACCCATTAATAGAACTAGCATTAGGAGGGCCCATTTGAGTTAAACTAGATCAAGTGATTCACTCCCCCTAAAAGATCCTGAAGATTTCTAAGATGTACTCGAAACAAAGGGGAATTCTAGGAACTACAGCCCGCTACAAGGACAAGAAAGATTAAGAGGGAGGACACAATTTCTTTTTCCTCCTCCATTCCACCCACTTCACCTTTTCCTTCACCTCCTTTCTCCTTCCATTCACCTCAAAATAAGTAGACTTCCTTCACCTTCACCCATTCAACTTAGCCATACCACACAATATTTCCACCTCTTGCTTGCCACAGCCAGGGTGCTACCCCTTCCCCTGCCCTCCAAGTACAAGATGTAGTCCCAACTACCACTGCCCCTGTGTAGCCCTAGGTTACTATTCAATAGAAAATACCACCTCTGCTTCCCCTCATGGCTTGGCTTGGGAAAAACCATTCTCTATTGCACTTCAATTCCTACCATGACAAGCCTAAAAATCCAAAGAGATTTTGTTCGAAGTTCAATCCTCGGGATCCATAGAGGACAACTGAGGAGCACATCAAAATCTTCCAAACAATGTTGAAAGACATGCAGATTGATCAAGAAGATGTGGCATGTAGGATCTTCCCTCATTTGTTGGGGGAAGAGGACTTCTATTGGTATATTACTTTTCTAGCAGGATCCATTACATCTTGGTATTTGATGATGAACACCTTCTTGCAGAAATACAAGATCACGATCACCCCTTTGAATCTATATCGATAATTCATGATAGTTCATAGGGAAATCAATGAATCCATCAAATCCTTCAATGATCAATTCCACTGAGCCTATACAAGGTTACAAGCCCTATATACACTCAATGATGCTACTTCCTTGCTAGTCTATTACATAGTATTGGACAATCTCATAGTTGCACTGGTAAAGAGAATGCGACCACCTCCAACCAGATTGGTGGATGGCTATGTGAAGGTAGTTATTGCCAGTATGGACTTAGGGAAAAACATTTTCGTTCTACTGCCTTCCTTGGGTCCAGTGGCCCATCCGATGTAGGTTTAGGGGGTCAACCAAGCATTCACTCATCAAAAACCTCTTATGAACTAGGTGCCTCAATTTCCCATAGTCCTACATCTAGGACAACTGATGAACCAGGTGCCTCCCATGTCTCCATACATGCAACCCCAACAACAATAGACCTACTCCCAGGCTCCCCAACAACAACATACATACTCTTAGTAGCCTCAAATGCCATTATACCTATAAGGAATAGAATCTCCCCCAACACAACATAATTAGTCGGTTGCTCTGCCCGTTTTCCTTCAAAATAAAGTGTCACAGCCAAGTAACACTGAGAAAGATTGGCTTAATGAGCTAACCAAAATGATCAAGAAAATGTCCATGAAGATGATGCATATGAGAAATCAAAATAATTAGCTGCAAGCTTCCCAACGGAGCATTTAGGCCAACCTCAACAAAGAAAGTAGGGACAACTGTGATGCCAATCCTTATTTAGGACAAACCTATGAAAGAGGGAAAAATTCTAACAAAATTTTTGAAAGGAAACCGACCCAAAGACAAAATAGAACATGGAATACTAGGCCCACCAATGGGGGTGTTCCTACTGTACTCGACCAACCTGCTGGCATAGAGAAGACAACAAGTGGTGTGTACCTTGCTGAGGCAACTCTCTCTAGATGGTGTCAGATTCAAAAAAACCAGTAGGCACTCCGAGTTGGACCACCCCGAGTTCCTTGCAACTGCAAAAATCTTCCAAGTCAAAGTTCAGAATTTCATGGACAATGTTGGATGCCGCGACCTAGTCTCATCTGAGCCCTATGACTTCTCCTATCTCATGGTAAATCTAGCGCCATTCCCACGAAGCGAGAATAATGTCCTAGAATGTGAGGACGCTCCACCAAAAGAGGACGAAGTCTAGGAGGTAAGTAACAAAGAAACCTTATCTTAGCTTTTTGATTCAGTAGAAAATGGTCCAAAAGATGAGGAGGAACCATATGTAGATGAGGTTCACATGTTCCACCAAAGAGCAACTCCCTACTACCTTAGGAATAGACAAGGAGGAGGACCTTTTATGACCTCCACTCTGCCCAATTACTTTAGCACCCCGCTTGACCCCAATGCTAGTAATAATCCTGGTCTTCCTCATGTGCCTACTCAATACCTCAACAAGGATAGGCCATTAAATTAGCCTCAAAACCAGCCACAAAACTAGCCTCAAGGTCAACCAAAAAGTCAACCAAGTCAGGCACAAGCCTAGCCCGCTAGCTTTGCCATAGGTAGAGCCTTCAAAATTGAAATTAAGAAAATGGGCGAATATGTTGCAGAGGAGTTCAAGAAAATCAAGATCAGCTTGTCCGCCTTTGTGTTACTTAAGGTTCCTATAGTTAGGCATGCCTTCTTTAAGGTAATTAATGGAACCCTTCCTCTAAGGCAACACCAGAAATACTAGCTAAGAGAGTCTCTTTCAAAGACCCTCCAAGTGATCCTGTTATTCAGCAAATTCATGGAAAGAAGAGTGATTCACCTCATAATTAGTCGATGGGTAAGCAACCTATAAAGGAATTAGATTAGAACAATAGGAAAAAACCAAAGGATCAACCCTCTAGGTAGGCTAAGAATAAGACTAGCAATAAGAACAAAGCTCAGGTAGCCCAGATGGATACACCTATGGGCCTCTTCCAAGGAAAGTTGGAAACATTGCCCTTCCTCACTACCATTTAGATATTTGGAAAGAATTTACACAATTGCTTGCTTGATTTGGGAGCATTAGCCAATGTCATGCCCCTAGAAGTATGCAAAGCTCTTGGGATCACTCCCACACCTTCAAGGAGAAAAGTGACTCAATTGGATAAAATCAAGGTAAACATAGTAAGGGAAATGAATTGGATCCCAATGCAGATCATTGTGGATCCAAGGGTACAACAAGTCATAAACATCTAAGTCAAGGACATCCCCAATGCATATGGACTAATCCTTGGGCGAGACTTCACTAGAATGCTAAATGGATACGCTACAACAGATCACTCTCACATGTGGCTACCTTGGAGGGGGCTACCAAATCAGATTTGTATAGATTGGGAGCCCCATATGAAGTTCATGATTGCCAAGTATATCAACACTAACAAGGTGCTATTTGCTAAGACAGAATTGGGGAATTAATCTCCTGTCTCATATCAAGAAGAGTTGGAAGATTCAGGAGAGGGGATGGTTGCAAAAGTCCTCTTGGTCCAATGTGACCCTCCAATTGATTTGTCCCATACATCTCAAAGCACTGAAATGCTAGTAGAACCTAATGATGAGTCCCTTGAAGACGACACTTTAGGATTGTTGGATGGATTTTGAGACTTTATGGAAAAATGCATGGAAAATCAACTCATATTGGGTGCGAGAATGGATTTCCATGAGCTCTTGCCTAATTGGTGTAGGGTGCACAATGCTGCCCATTTTGAGTTTGAGTGTTGTCTATGCCAAACAACGGTGGAACATTTCAAAGCACGAGTTTCCCCCAAAGGGGAGCTGTCAACATAGTAGTTTGTTGCAGAATCCACTCAGCCAACACCTGCCCAGAAAGCCTCTAATGTAAGTGTGAAACCAAAGGAGAAGTCGTGCCTCATTGGCCTTGAAGTCAAGGAATTTCCTAAGTTTTGTACTCTATGCTTTGATGGGTCCAAATCCAAACAAGGAGTAGGTGCCAAAATCAAGCTTATCAACCCCACGAGTAAGACCTACTTTTCCACCCACAAACTCCAATTTTATTGCACCAATAATGTAGCAGAGTATGAAGCTTTAGTACATGGTCTTTTAATGGCTTTGAGAAAGAATGTTAAGATGCTACAAGTTTTTGGTAATTCAGAACTATTAGTCAAACAATTCAGAAAATTGTACTCATTCCATGACAAAAGGCTAGCAAACTATAGGCATAGAGCCTAGGATCTTTTAGAGGGTCTAGATGCATTTAATATACAGTTGATCCCATGCACGTAGAACCATACAACTGATGCTTTGGCTCAAGCAACCAACACTTTGCAACCTTTGTCTCTGTCTGGCCTTAAGAAGTTCACTATGGAGTTGGCCTCTACCCCATCTGTGCCAGACAATGTCACTCACTTCCAGGTATTCAATAATGATAAAGATATCCTGGAGTTCATCACCAGTTCTGACGTGTTTGCAACACAAATAATTGATGAAGTTGATCCAGAAGAAGTTGAATTAGATATAGAAGGATTCATCAACCTCAAAACCAACACTATTCCATGAGGTATGGTTTAGCTTTGACTTGGATAAGATTAGAGATTAGGACCAACAAGTAAAGAAAGAGTCCATAAATAATCAATGTGACGTACACAACCTCGAAACAACCGGGGAGATAAAAAATGTTTTCATTGGAAAAGTATGCACTGCAAAAGAGAAGAAAGGAATTGTTGATGCTTTACAAAAGTATGACAATGTGGTGGCATGGAGCTATGAAGACTTGAAGACTTATGATACTTCCATCATCACACATACCATCCCTCTCAAGCCTAATATGCAGCCATTCGATAGAGACATCATCCTATCAATGCCTTATTGGAGCCCATCATCTACAAAGAGGTGCAAAAACTACTTTTAGCAAGGATTATCTTTCCAGTTAGGAACTACACATGGGTGGCTAACCTAGTCATGGTTAGGAAAAAGAATGGAGAAATCAGATTGTGTGTGGACTTCCACAATCTAAATAGAGCTTCAGAGAAGGAAAATTATCCCGTGCCTTCATTGGATGAGGTAATACAGATTGTCAATGGTTCACAAATGATGTCCTTTCTCGATGGATATTCCAGGTACAAACAAGCCATGGTGTAGTACGAAGATCATCACAAGACCGCATTCACCTCCAAGTGGGGTACCTTTGCCTATAGATGAATGCCATTTGGGCTCATCAACACTGGTGCCACCTTTCAACTTGCCATGGAAATTTCCTTTAAAGACTTGATTGGAAAGTGCATAATCATCTACATGGATGATTTGACTGCATTTTCAAAGAAGTAGAGTGATCATCTCTCTAACTTATGTAAGGTTTTTCAAAGATGTCAAGAATTTAGAGTTTCTCTCAATCCGAAGAAATGCATCTTTGGAGTTATGGAAGGGAAATTGCTTTGGCATGTTATCTCAAAATGAGGTATCTCCATTGACCCCAAATTTATCTAGTCCTTACTAAAGATTTAGCTGCCAGGCAACAAGAAAGAACTCAAATCTTTCTTTGGAAAGATCAATTTTGTCAGAAAGTTTATTACAAGCTTTGCTAAAATCGTCAAGCTGCGAAATGCTATGCTGAAACAAGATGTTAAGATCGAGTGGACCCTAGAGGTGAAGCAAGCCTTCCAAGAAATTAAGAAATAAATTTCTAAGGCACCTATCCTAGTTAGCCCAGACTATGTAAATCCATTCTACATTTATTCCTTTGCTTCAGATCACTCGTGTGCCAACATTCTAACCCAAAAAGACAATGATGGAAATGAGCACCCTATCGCCTTCATGAGTGATCCCTTGAAACATGTTGAGCTAAGATATCATAACATGGAAAAGCAAGGATACACTCTTGTTAGAGAATTAAAGAAGTTCAGGCATTAGATCTTACACAATAAGGTGTTTTCCATTGTCCTTGATCCTACAATGAAGACGTTGCTCATACAAAATGAGCTGGGAGAATGAAGAGCTAAGTGGGTTACCCTATTGTAGGAATACAATATGGAGATTCAATCAATGAAGTTGGTATGAGGAAAATCACTCACCCCAACGATTGTTGAGACAACAACTGATGCAGGGCCTAAACTTATAGTGCAACAGTACTAGCTTGAGGATGTCTCCCCAGGGGAGTGGTACGATGACATAATCTATTATTTGCTGAACCAAAAATGCCCATCTCGCTTGCAAGGAGTTCAAAAGAATGATCTTAGGATAAAAATTAGTAGCTACATGCTACAAGGATCCATACTATACAAGAGGAATCACGAAGGTGTCTATCTGAGATGCCTTGGCAAAGAAGAAGTTGACCAAGTTCTGAAAGAGTTTCACGACAAGTATGGAACCAGTCATGGATTAGGTCCCTCCATCGCACATCAAATCTTATGGGAAGGTTACTATTGGCCAATGATCTTCAAGGATGCTCACAACCATGTTCATACGTGCCACATATGTTAGACCACTACAACCAAAGAAAAGAATGTTGTTGTCCTGCTGCAACTAGTTTTGGAGGTGAGGCCATTCACGCAATGGGGTCTCGACTTCATTGGTTTGGTAAGCCCACCGTCATCTACAAGACACAATACATTCTAACTGCTTTTGATTATTGCACTAGATGGATAGAAGCCATTGCATGTAGGCAATGCACAACTGTGGTAGTTACGAATTTTCTTGAAAGTTTCATTTTAAATCGCTTTGGCTACCCCTATGCTTTAGTGTGTGATAATGGCTCTGCATTATCCTCGCTTAAGTTTGATAGTTGGGCCTTTTATTATGAAATTTCCCTCAAATTATCATCCAATTATTACCCCTAGGGCAATGGCCTAGCATAATCCACCAACAAGAACTTGATCACTATAGTAAAAAATCGGCTTGATAGGAATCCTAAGGATTGGCACACTCAACTCCATTTTTCCCTCTGGGTAGATTGCACACGCCACAAGGCTACCCTTGGTGATTCCCCATTCCATATTTTTTATGGACTAGAGCCTATATTTCCAATCCAATTGAAGATTCCCACCATCTAGTTTATCAACAAATTTTATGAAGGAGGGGATCATAGAGAAGCTCGCTTGGCTGAGCTATTACATTTAGAAGTACGTGACTGTGTAATAGAAATTTTTTCCAAACATCAGGGTGTAGTCAAGAGATGGTTTGACCACCGAGCTAAAATCAAGGCCTTTAGAATTTTAGATCTAGTCCTATGCTGGTACAAGGCTCACAAAAAGAAAGGGGAACATGACAAATTTGACAAGCTTTGGCTTGGGTGCCCCTTTTAGATAGCTAAAATCCTTGGAGACAATGCTTTCTGCTTAAAGACTCTAACTGGTGAAGATGTCTTGTTGCTCATCAATGGGAAACACTTAAAGCATTACTTCCAAGCCTAAGCTCTTTTGGAGTTGTTCCTATAAATACCTGTATATAGCTTAGAGTAGGTTACTTTTGGTCTACTTTCATTTTGTTGTTTTACGTTGCTTGTGCTTTGCTCGTTTCCCAATTTTTTTGATTTGATGAGAGTGTTATTTGTTTTTCTTGCGATGGCCATGCTTGTTCAATGAACAGTTCATTATGTTGTCCATCTTTAGTGCCCTTTGGCTAAATATTCACTCTCAACCCTTAGCCTTTGATAACAACCTTGGAATGACTTCCTCATTTGAACTCTGTCTTGGAACTCGACCCTTGGTTGAATTCTCTTACATTCATCTTATATCCTACACCAAAACACATATTAATTATTTCCAAAGGGCTATATAGTAGCTGTTATGATGGCTTAGTAAGTGAAAAATCTTAAGTTTTTTCTAGTGACCACTATGGTTCCCAAGCCCATAGTGAGCTTCAATGCTTACACGGTTGAGAATGAAAAGAAACAAAAATGATGAAATCAAGCAATCGTATGGGTTTGCGGATAACTCTACTAGGGCAATGGATTCCTAACTGGCAGTAGAGAAATATCCGTGGGGTCACAACGACATCTCCACTGGGGCTATGGATGCTTGACTGGCAGTAGGGAAAGGTCTAGGTTACTTTTGGGGTTGGATGATTCATGTAGCTTGCTTAGTTTGATTGGCTGTTGTCTATCACAGTTTCTAAGGTAAATGAATGAATTCGTTAAACAAACACTTATGAGATGTTTCATAGGTTGAATCAACTAAGGACCCCGTTCTCCTAGTTCACTTTTGGAGGTCAGCCCCTAGTCCACAAAACTAGATATTCTAGGTTTTGAATGAATACTTATCCTCAGAACACTCGGAGCATTCTCCAACAAAGTCACCATTTGTTGTGCCCTCAGCACACACACCCCATTCAGAATGGGGACCCTCTCTTTCCTTCACTTTGCAAGGTCATTTTGTTACCATTTCATTTTGTGTGCCCCTTGCTTTTGTATCCAAAATGGTCGTTGAATCTCAAAGAGTCATCACAAGTTGACCATGTTTCCCCCTACTCAAATTTTCTAAGTCCTAAGTCCTTGTAGAATCACACTAGCTCTTTGTGTTAGATCTTTATAGGTGGCATCTATGGAGCTCATTGGGCCCACCCTTGTAGATCGCCCCTCTTGGATTGCCATTGCCTCATCACCTTGTCTCAAGCAACTTTTATTTGATGGTTTTCTGCCCTTTGGGTCCTAGAATTGTCTATGCCATCGATCCATCACCAAGCTTTCTAGTGGTTGTCAACCCGCTGCTACTCGCCCATCGGGTTCTGAGGCTCCTTCCATCATCCATTTATCGTTGACATCCCAAACAACCTTTCTGTGGTGTCATTCCACCTGTTGGGGCCCGATCTCCCCAATGCCATTCATTTATTATCAAACTCCCAAGCATCCTTTAGCCAATGGCGTTCTGCCTATTGGAACTCGGACCCTTCAGCATCATCCAATCATTACTAGCCAATTAAACGGTTATCTACCGATGACTGCCTAACCGTCAGACCCTGGTGCTCCCGTGGCTATTTTCAAATAAAAAATAACCAACTTTTAGTCTTCCACACCTGCATTAAAGAGGGGCATTAAATGCATTAAATTCTATAAATAGGAAAATTTGTGTTGTCATTATCACTTTGTCAATTGAGCAGAAAGAGGTCAGAACAATCCAGAGCCATCTCTCTGCACCGCCTCTGAGCCCAATGAGTACCATCCTCATTCCAACATGTTTTCTAGCTGATTCAATCACCTACTTCATTAGGTTCTTGAGGTGAGTCAGTCGTCCACACCTCCTTTCATGTTTTCCCTTGATTTTTGGTAAGATGAATGAATTTGAAAGAAGAAAACACATGCCCTAGATAGAGAAGAACATCGTGCCCGAAACCCATGTGATAGAAACTTGAAAAACCATCAAAATTACCTACTAAATGGTTGCAGAACCTTGTCCTAGTGCTATTCTTCGGCCAGAGTGTTCACGCTCTACGGGTTTAGGCGTTCTCATCACCATCACCAATACTTGAAAATAGAAGATGGCTTGTGTCAATGAACTTTACTATTAGGTCCACAATCGCAGGAGGACCCCACTCTCTCACTGTTGAAACTTGGTGAAACCAAAATTGAGCCTAGCAAGCTGCCTGGGTCCATGCCTACAGGACTCTATCCTCAAGATGTTGCTCACAAGGCATCGTTTCAAATGACATTCTGATCCCAGCTTTCCGATGCCTCAGACCCCAACTCCCTATTTTCTGGTTGACCTCATGTGCAAACAACTATATGCCCAATGCCCTCCAGGTCTCGACTAGTGGACCTTCATTTGTGGGCCTCCCCAATGAAAACACCGTCTCTTACGGCTTCCAAGAAGCGACCTCCCACCCTTTGGGTTCTGCTCATCTAGTGGCTATTTGAAATGAAAAGAGAAAACTATCGAGTACTTAACCTCCTTTGAACCCTCTGCGTTGGGTTTCTGTGATCGGGAATTTGTCCCATCACCATCGTAGCCTTAGCAAAAACTACACTCGTCCTCCCTACCATTGGAACTCAACCTCGCCCCAGTCACAGAAATTTTGATTGAGTAAACATAAGGTAAACGACCATTCCTTCATCGAGACTTGACTCCCCGAGTTTCTCTGATTGGAGCTCCAACCGACATCCATCATCCTTAAGCGGCAAACACCTAGCATCTTTCTGCTTCCTCTGGCCTAAAATTCCCAAGTTGTAAAGAGGGATATAGACCATCTTTTGGAACCGCAGGTCCCACCAATAAAAACTCCTCCCACAGAATGTCATCTCCCTAGATCCGTTTCAAATGACAAAGCTCAAATGAACAGTCTTCCTCCTAGCTCTGAGTGCTCAAAAGATGATCCAAATGGTCTCTAATCAACAAATTGACTACAACCCACACATTAAAGTAAGACACTCCCCTTAGTGGATTCCTCAATCTAACCAAATTTGAAGGTGGGTCAGGACAGGTAGGTCACCAAGCCCTGATTGTCGTCCCTCCTGCAACAACTCTAAAATAACCATAAGGCTAGGGAAGTCCGACCCGTAGGGCCTGAATCATCCAAACTCCCTCCTATGAAATACTAATGATAATATGGATTATATGTTAGATTTCTCAAATGCTAAATGATCCAATCTAACTCTTTTTGCAGGGATTTGACTAACGCTCCTATGTTTTTGTGCTCAAATATGCTCACCTCTCTTTTGCTTGCAGGATATATGGAATCAGGTGTAGGACCTTTGGGGATAGCCACAGAGAAAGATAAATGAAAGAAAACTAAGGCACCACATGGAAAAGAAGATAAGGACCAGATGAAGTATTAGTTCCAAGGGGAACCTTTGAAATCCAAAGTCACCTCAACCTAGAAGGAGGTCACAGACACAAACATCGGACAAGTAGACATCTATGAATTCAAGCAAAGAGTTCGAATTAGCCCAAAAATAGAGAATGCAAGGACTATTAGAAGTGGTGGGCTAGCTAAACCTGCAAACTTTCCTTCTGCCCTCATCACACTTGAGCTTGTTATGGCCTGCAGGGAGGCCTATCAAGATGAAACTAGAACCATAGTAGATAGAGTTGGAAATGTTTTGGCTGACATGTCTGCTAAGGAAATAACAAAGACTTTTTATATCCCTACCTTTGGGGAGATGGAATTGCCGACCATGGAGTATGGAAAAGCTATGTGGGAGGAAGATCCCTTTAAATGTAAAAGGCTTATTAATCAGTACTGGTTGAAGGAAAAGAGGGGCAATGCTACAAAGGTTCCCCAGGAGCTCTTTCACAACAACTCTTATGAAGATTACCATGATTTGGCGACCCTACTAAGCAGAGTAATGGGTCTTCCTACTACTTCTTACTTCCAAGAATGGGCGTTATACTTCGTTGAAGAAATAATCTGTGGAGAAACCAAGTTTTACTAGGAAAGGATAATCAGTGACCCCTTCCACGAGCAATTTATGGATGTAAATAAAACCTCTAGGTTTTACATGACATCCTACTTGGTCTATTCACTAGTCGAATAGGTACAATAAAGAGGTTTGTTCAGAGCTTCGGATGATGAACTGGGTAGGGAGTTGAAGGTCTGACAAATACCCTCACTTACAATTTAGAAACTTCAAGAGGGATTACTATAGAGTCAATGAAACTTTCATAGGTCATGTCATTAGATTGCTCAGGGGTGACTTTGAGAGGAGAGTCTCCCACAGTGCTAATGCATTTATGAAACAATTTTCCTTCTTATTCATCCAGTATCCCAAGTTCACCTACATTCGTATTGAAGGCTTGTCAGAAAGACTAAACAAGCTGCCTTAGTATCCTAATGACTGGATAATACTACTAGAACTCTCTCAGCAGCTATGGCATGTACACGCCCTCTTGAGCAACAAATATAGGGCAAGGATTCCTTATCCCCTCTCCTTCGACCAAGGGCTATACAAACTCCATACTTCTTAGTGTGCTGAAAATTAAGAGAAGGAACAAGCAGAATACCATTTGAGACTCCACATGGCCTGGCCATGGATGGACCCCGATGGCCATCTCTAGAAGGTACTTGGACTCGAATATTCCCATCAACGTAGCGTCAAGGATTTCTAGGCTAATTAAAAAGATGATAATGAAGTGCGAATGAGGCACTATATGCAGATGACCACATATTTCATAAAGAGGGTCAATCTATTCCCAGTACCAGATCAAGTAGAAGAGGATGAAAGCACAGTCATGGATCCTTGGTATAATGTGGTTGCCAATCTCCCGCTACCATTGATTGACTGGGATGAACAAGAGGTTGACAACCTCGACGTTCTAACCAAGCTCATTGAGGCTCGAATAAAAGAGTTGATTGATGGGTGACTTTCCCAATTGAAACAAGGGTTCAATTTGACCTATGAGGGGATCGAGAAAAATCCAACAAGCGAAAAAGATAGTGGGACAGCTACTGCCCCATTAGGAGAGACTTCAAAATCTCTTTCGTCCACTAGATCAAGGAAGAGAAAAGAGGTTGCTAAGCAACAACCTAGTCCTAAAGTGTATGCTAGAAAGGCTTTAGAGGGAGAACCTTCTAAGAAACATAATAAATCAAGCAGTTTCACATAAATTCCTACCATTCAAGTGGATCCACTATGTGAGGGAGAGGAAATGGAGGTTGAGAAACCAAAATTTCCACCTGCTGCCTCCACTACTGCTGCCCTTCTGCCTACTTCTCAAAAAATGGTAGCTACTTCCCCACCTGTGGTTGACATCTCGGTCCACCTGTCCTCTTCTCCACCCACTATGTAGGTTGTGACCATAGTCTCTTCTTCCACCACCTCTTCTCCACTTTCCTCTACTTCCATGTCTCCCACTACATCACTACTCCTGGCCATAGTAACAATACAAATGTTTTCGCTCTCACTGCCATAGGCATTCTCCTGACATATGTAGAATGTTCCTATGGAACTTTCTAAAGTATTGATGAATCCAACCATCTATGCTTGCATGGCACAATTTCTCACCAACATTCTTGCCTCAACTCCTCTGATTGAACCACCAGAGATGAAAGCCATGATGAAAATATCTGAGTTAGAGAGGCAATAAAAGGAAACAAGGGAGTTGGAGGAGGAAGTAGATGATTACCATGAACACCCAGAGCACCAGCACTTGCAAATGGATAAGGTGGTCCATGAAGGAGAAGAAATAGAGTCTTCTGAGAGTGATGAAGAAGAAGATGCTAGCACCATGTACATTATGGAGACTTTTTACATAGACCTTGAGGAGGAGTTGGCTCGACAATTGAAGGATGCTTGAGAGGAAGTGGAAAGGCCACCTTCCAAGGAAGAAAAGGAATTAAGTGATGAAATGGAGGAAGATTCTAAACTTCCAACTAGGGAACAAGAAGAAAGCTCTAAGCCCAGTGAAGAAATGCCTCTCTCGGCAGAACAAGAAGAACAAGGAAAGAAGGTGTAGGATGTGCCACCTTAGCAAGAGGAATAGGAGAATAAAGAAGATAAACCTGAAGAAGAGTCTGAAACGGGTAAGCTTGAAATAGAGTCTCACAAGGAAGAGGAACACCTTGAGGAACATAAGCATGAGGCTGAAGAAGAGTAGAAGGCCTACAAAGAATAGGACAACCCCAAGAAATGCACACCCACCATGTCCCTGATCAAAGACACAATGTTCATCCGAACTCTGATAAAGAATAGGGAGAAGACATGAGGATGGAGCAAGTAACTCCAGGTGATAAAGAGATTGAATTCAAGAGGAACAAAGAAGAAGGTGATCATGAATACCCAAAGAAGAATCTCAGATGCCCGTGTGGTTTGAAAATGAAATTAGATAGGAAGACTCTTGCTCCCACAGATCCCAAGGCAAGACTCGGGGCTATCTTAGTTTGAATACAAGTCAACACAAAGAAAGAAAAGAAGCCTAAAGTCAGATCCAAATTGACCATGGATGCTTCTGGGTCTAGAACTATACAAATTACCATGCCAGTTATGGGTGAAGAAGGGATAAGTTACTACATCTCCACCATAAACTTGGGGACAACCACTAGGGAACAAAAAATAGACCATCTCCAAGAGTCTATTTCTATAGTGGTACATTTGATATAGAAGGATAAAGTCTCCAAGGAAGAACTTAGGGTACAACTGGCTGATTTGAGTGACTATATTAAGTAATGGTTGTCCATGGAGGAACTACCCACGACATCCTTGGCTCTGCCACAACTGTTGTCCAAGGAGCAGATCAAGAAACTTGAGAAAAGAAAGAATTGGACTTAAACTACAAAGGATTAGTTCTGGCAGGTTATGTATGATGGAAACATGGGCATTAATCTCATTGTCAAGACCACAAACAAGTTATTGTAAGTATAAAGACACCAGGAGGGCATGAGGAAGTTGTGCACTGACTTCCTGGGGATATATCGGTCCACTTATCCTAAAATTGAGGCCATCCTCAAGCTGCCTCAAAAAACATAGGAAAATAACTTGCACTAATGGAGGATGATGACTACTTGGTAGGTATGTGGAAGATGGACTTCGACCATAGAAAGGAGATATTGGAGCATATACTTTGTAAGGTGGATCCTGACATTGATTGGGAAAAGGATTCCAAGGAAAATTGTGTTCAATATTTAAAATTAATGATAGGTTATGACATGCCTGCCGTTGAGATTGATCCAGAAAAGATAAAGCCTTATTTCCATAAGAAGATGGAAGATGGAGTTTCGGGTGAGCTCACCACAAATTTCATGAGTTTTGTTGCTCAGGATTTCTCCCAATCTAAATAGGTTAGGGACAACACAACTAAGTATGATGGAGATTGGGATACACTTACAAATTGATCCAAGCAGTGGAACTACCAGGTGCTCCAATCTAACATAATGGAGATTGATAAGCTCCGGGAATTAATCAACAAGTTTATGGAGTATGCCACTTTGAAGAAGTAGGAAGGAAACACAATCATTGATGACAAGATCCTCATGGAATAACTGCAGCAAAGGAAATCAACAAAAGACAAAAGTGCTATAGTGCTGCCACAAGAGGACAAAATAGGGAAAAGACAAAGATGTGATTTTAAATTGTAATATTTGGGGGTAGGTGAAATCCTAGTTTGCAGTGAATCTTGTCCATTCATTTTTCTTTTTGAACACTATAGATAGGGGTTCTCCTCTCATTTTCAAGAGAGAGTTGAGTTGTAAAGGCATGTTGTAGAATTTTAATAGAACTTCTTTGGATTTTGCTAGACTCTTGAGTTTCTTTTGCATGTTACATGGTTCATCTCCCATAGTTAGTTGATATAGATAGATTTACTTTGTTTTTCTTCATGGTTTTAGATTACTTTGATAGATTAGTTAGTTTTGTTCAATGGTTGTGTAGATTTATGCTCTGTTGATGCCTTTCTTTCCCATACTTTTTGCTATTTACTGATGGTAGATAGCTGCATAAAGTTAGTCTGGGAATAAACTAAAGCGTCTCCAAACTTCTATCTTTTATTCATGCATGTTTTATGGTGAATGAATGGTTGAATATTTGCATTCCTTAGAAGCTTGCAAAAATTTAATGACACTGTGAGTCAATCTAGTTAAGTGAAATTATGTTTTGAGGAAGCTGTCCATAGTAAAACCCTCCATGATTACTATGTATTACTAGTTTCAAATCCAAGAACCTCTTCTCTTCCCTACCCTTTTCCTTTTTTTTAATGAGTAACCTATGCTAAGGTTCATTGCACATTGTAAAGCCAAAAATTAAGATAAAATAGGATTTTAAGATTGTTGTTCGAATCTACAACAAATTGCACCCTAACTTCCCATTTAAGGAACTCTATTTTAAGATTCACTTCGTATCCATCCAAACTCCATAAGCCGCCCTGGGATTACGAGAAAAATAACAATAAACATCAATTGAGAAATTCCATGCACATCATGACCTGACACCCGAGAGACCTTGGGGTAGTAATTGGTAACTTGCTTGCGAATTTCTACCTTTCAAGAGAGGTAGTGCACCTATGCACTGCTTGTGTTCAAAGGTGAATAAAACACCCATCAACAAGATTGTGTGTAGAGTGTGTGATGCAAATTGTAGAGTTATGAAGTGTGAACTTGTGAAGTGTAGTACGAGATTCAATGAGTTAGACTACTAGAAGCAGTGAGTAGAAAGTGTCTAAAGTATTTAGAAAGGTTGGGAATGTGTTGGTGATGTTGTAGTG
The DNA here is from genome assembly GCA_007258455.2 of Sequoia sempervirens. Classification (NCBI taxonomy): domain Eukaryota; kingdom Viridiplantae; phylum Streptophyta; class Pinopsida; order Cupressales; family Cupressaceae; genus Sequoia; species Sequoia sempervirens. The sequence goes on along the minus strand of VDFB02008892.1, from coordinate 17,804 downwards.
AAATTTTCTATTGCATTGAGATGGATTTATCACTGTAACATTCCACTTCCTTCTTTTCTATAATATGACAGTAAGCCCTTCTTTCTTTTGGGAAATGAGCCCTCCAACAGTGAGCCTATTGTATCTAGTGTTGCAATTACTTTATATTGTGAGCTATTCCTCACCGTGGTTTTTCCCTTCTTGGGTTTTACATGTAAATCTAATGTTCTATTGTGTGTGGTGTTGATGTTTTTTAGTTTTTGTTATTTTCTTTCATGCTAAATCATTCTAATAGTTTAAAGGTTATTAAATTTGATGTGGATCTAAATGTTAATGAGGGTTTTGAAGTTTAATGTACAACTAATTCAACCCACCTCTTAGTTTTCTTACGCATTCAACAATTGGTATCAAAGCAAGGTTCCTTGGAAAGAAGCTTAACCACTTGAGGTAGATTTGGGATGGCACACAAGATAGATGCTCCTCTTTTTGATGGATCAAATTATGCATTCTAGAAGACAAGGATGGAAGGTTTTTTGGTATTTCTTGGATATGGAGTTTGAAAGTTTTTTGTGATAGGATATACTATTCCTATAAATGGTCCAAGCATTGATGATGAGAGCAAGGCCTATGAAAACAATGGTAAAGAAAGGAATTCTCTTTTGAGTGGTCTTTCTACTACTGAACTTGTGAAAGTTATGACTCTTAAAAATGCTAATGAGATCTGGAAAAAGTTGGAAAAGATTTATGAAGGAGATGATATGGTCAAGCAAGATAAGATATAAAATCTAAATATCATGTTTGAGAACATGTAGATATTAGAGGATGAAAAAATTACAAGCTACATGCAGAAAGTGGATGAGGTTGTCAATTCCATCAGAGGGATTGGTGGAAATATTAAAGATGATGAGGTGGTAAAGAAGGTATTGAGAAAATTTCCTAAAGATTATAGTCATAAGGTTTCTATTATTGAGGAACTTCAGAATTTAAATAATTACTCTAGAGATTAGATACTTGGCACTTTAACTGCTTTTGAATTAGGATAATTTGGTTCAAGTAATGCAAAAGTTGAGACTACTTTCAAGGCTATCAAATTAGAAAAGATCAAGGAATCAAATTAGGAGGATCTTGATGATGTTGAAGCAAAATTTGTGAGGAGAATGAAAAAGGGTATTGGTAAATATAGAGATAAGTTACATTTAAAATGTTTTAGTTTTGGAAATATAGGTCATTATTCTTCAAGATGTCCAAACAAAGCTTTGGATGACAAGAATAAGGAAAACAAGGGTAAAGCAATTAAGAAAAGTTATTATGTTAGAGAAGATTCTAGTATATCTAATGATGAGTCTAACTTTGGAGATGATGATGATAGTGAATTCTTGTTCATGGCTATGAAAATTGAATCTAATTATGCTAACTTTGGGAGATGTGTGAATGAAAGTGCTCCCAAATTAGGTCATAATGCTATGGTGACTACTTTTCATGCTAGAGAGGAGATGAACTTCTGGATTATTGATAGTGGATGCTCAAATCATATGATTAGTGACAAAAGTAAGTTTGTTCAACTTGAGAAATATGAAGGAGGTCTAGTTAAGTTTGGTGATGATACATCTGATAAGATATGTGGAAAAGGTTTAATTAGTTTTGATGACAAGCATAATACAAATGATGTTCTTTATGTTAAGGGTTTAAGGCATAACCTCTTGATTTTTAGACAAATGTGTAGCAAAGGATATAATATTATGTTTTAGGATGATGGATATGAGATCAGAAAAAGGCTCCAATACTGTGGTTATTGTTGGAAGAAGGACCGATGGAAATGTTTATTAGCTTAAAGGTACTAATGGTCATTGCTTTATGACTTAGATCAATGAAATTTGGTTATGACATAAAAGGATGTGTCACATCAATTTTTATAGCCTAGTGAGAATCAATTCAATTCAAGCTATGAGAGATCTTCCAAAGATTGGAAATCCCATCAATGCTATTTACAAGGAATGTCAAATTGGGAAGCAAAAAAGAAGAAGTTTCAAAGTAAAATAAAAATATACTATGAGACTATTAGAGCTGGTGTATACAGACCTTTGTGGTCCTACCAGAGTAAGAAGTCTTCAAGGTGACATGCATTTCATGTTATTGATTGATGATTATTCTAGAACGACATGGGTTACTTTTCTCAAAGAAAAACCATAATCTCTAGATAAGTTTAAATCATTCAAAGTTATCGTTGATAATGAAATGGATATGAAAATCAAATGTTTGAGGTTTGACAGAGGTGGAAAATTCACCTCCACTAATTTTATCAGTGTTTTTGAGAATCATGGGATAAAGAGGAATTTTTCTACCTCTAGGAATCCTCAGTAGAATGGAGTGGATGAAAGAAAGAATAGTATTGTTTAAGAAGCTACAAGAAAAATGATGAAAGAGGAAAACCTACTAGAATTATAGTGGAGAGAAGCAATTCATACTATTTTCTACATTATTAACAAAGTTCAAGAAAGAGAAAATAGTGCCGACTCCCTATGAGTTGTGGTATGGAAGAATTCCTAATGTTAAATACTTCAAAGTGTTTGGAAGCAAGTTCTATATCAAAAGAGATGAAGAAATCTTAGGAAATTTTGATACAAGATATGATGAAGGTATCTTCATTAGATATTCTACATGAAGCAAAGCTTATTGGTGCTACAAGAAGAGATTGAATAAGATTGTTGAGAATGAAAATTCCAAAGTGGATGAAGACTTACAAAAGAACTCAGTAGTCATAGATGGATATGAATTAGATGAAATTTTGGTATGTGTAGGATCATCATGGAAAAAAAAGGCCCTTAAGTGGCAAAAAAATTAGGAAAATCAGAGTTAGGCAACTTGACGTAAAAATTTGAATAAGTTATCTATATTATTTCAAAAATATGTAAGAATAGAATCTGTAGAAAATTGAATGTAGTTTTTAAACTATTAGGTTTTTTAAGAAAAAAAATCTATTTGGTGAAAATTTGAAATTTCAATGTAGTAGTACTTAAATTTTAGGGAAAAAATAAGAAATAGGTGTTTGTCTGACCACCTAACCACAATAAAATGATAATATTTTTTTATAAGATTTTAGATATAAGTAGATGAGTCATATCCTGATGTATATTTTTGTAATTTTTTTCAAGTAAATAATTGATTATGAATTTTTTATTACAACTTTTAAAAAATATAAAAAACTCATATGCCTGACCACCTTAACTTGGTCAAAACCTCATGAAATTCAAATTTTATTTTCTTAATACTATAGCATGTGAAGCATAGAATGTGACATATGTTTTGGATTAAAAAAATGTGATACTATTTGAAAGCTATAGATGTTTTTCAATCAGTTTATCAATAAGGACTTTAGTCGTAATTTGAATAGAAAATGAATAATAATTACTTATTAAATTCAAAGTAAAGCATAATTGATATTGTTGGAAAGCTAATAATCTCCTTTAAAAACCCTTTTTGTTTCATCAATTTTGGGTAAAAAAGTCATCAGCCACATACCCTACACATACCCATCATATTGACACTTTTTGGCCCATCATGATCCTGCACATTTTGTAGAGAAAATGATAGAGATGAAGGTAAGGACAAGAATTTAAGATGGAAGAGGAAGAAGTTTTGGAAAGGATCCATAAGACTCCTAAGTATGTCCAAAAGAATCATTCTAAAGATCATATCATTGGTGAAAAAATTAAAGGTGTGTTGAGAAGGAGTTAATTTGTTATGACTAAAGAATAGGTAAACCTATGTTTACTCTCTAAATTTGAACCTAAAATAGTGATTGAAGCATACAAAGATGTATATTGGATCAAGGTTATCGAAGAGGAACTAATGCCGATTGAGAAGAATTAGACTTAGGAACTTTTCCCAAGACAAAAAAAAATGTAATTGGAACTAAGTGGGTATTCCAAAACAAACTGAATAAGAATGGAGAAGTGGTGAGAAACAAGGAAAGGATTGTGTGTAAAGGTTACTCACAAGTAGAAGGAATAGATTTTGAAGAGACATTTTCTCTGGTGGAAAGAATGGAAGTTATCAGGATGCTTTTGGCTTTTAGAACACATAAGGATTTCAAGGTTTATCAAATGGATATGAAGTATGCTTTCTTGAATGGTGAGTTGGAAGAAGAAGTATACATTGAATAACCAGAAGGATTTCAGTTGTCAGACAAACTGGATATGGTTTGTAGATTGAATAAAGCATTATATGGATTTAAGCAAGCTCCTAGAGCTTGGTATGCAAGGTTGGAACACACTTAATAAACAAGGATTAAATAGAGGTACCACAGATAGTAATATTTATTTCAAAGTTGAAAACGAATCTTGATTGTGGTCAAGTGTGTGTTGATATAATCGTTTGGAGGAAATGAAGCTATATGTAAGAAATTTGTAGAAGAGATGCAAAAAGAGTTTGTGATGTCTTTGTTTGGGGAGAATAATTTCTTCCTTGGAATACAAATCAATCAAATAGAGAAAGGAATATTCATTTCACAATCAAAATATGTCAAGGAAATCTTGAAGAAGTTTGGAATGGAAGGTTCTAAACCGATATATAATCCTATGGTTATTGGTTTCAAGTTAAGTAAGAATGATGAATCTCCTAAGGTTGATTAGAGAAAATATAGATCAATTATTGGAGGAATGCTATATCTAACTACTATTAGAGAAAATATCATGCATATATTTTGTCTTGTGGATAGATTTCAAGAAGATACTAGAGAGTCACATGTTGCAGTAGTGAAGAGGATATTCAAATAGTTGAAAGACACTCCAAAACATGGTTCTAGTATCCAAAGGATATTAATTTTCCTCCAATTGCTTATACAGATGCATATTAGGTAGGTTGTATGGATGACAAGAAAAGTACAAGTGGTGGTACATTCTTTCTTGGATGAAGATTGGTATCTTGGATAAGTAAGAAACAAAATTTAGTGTCTTTATCTACTACAAAAGTAGAATATATTGTAGCAACATTTTACTACACACAAGTGTTGTGTATGAGGAAAACTTTAAAGGATATTAGAGTTGTATCTGATGAACCAATTTCTATCTTTTGTGATAATACAAGTGCTATTAATATTTCAAAGAATCCAGTGATGCACTCAATGATAAAACATATCTCAATATATTATCACTTTTTGAGAAGGTTGTAGAAAATGAAGTGAAGCTTGAGTATATGCCTACAAAGGATCAGGTTGTTGATATATTCACTAAGGCTCTTCCTAGGGATACTTTTGAAAACCTCTAGGAGAAGTTAAGGGTTATTACCCATCCTTCTTTGAACTAGATGCATAAGGATATGCATTAGTCTAGTGGATCTCAAGATTCATTATTTTTTATGGATTGATGTTGGAGGCTACCTCTCAAGGGGAATATCTAGTGGCATTGTTGGTTGCTAAAACTAGGGGGAGTAAGTGCTAATGTAGGTTGGTGTTATCCTTTATCAAATGTGTCAAAGGATATATGTAGTGGTTTTCTATTGTGTGATCCTAAGGAGGAGCATGTAGACCAGTAAATAGAAAAGGTAGTTGTAGAGAATTTGTTTTCCCTTATAGGTATTACCTTTGGGGGAAAGAGAAAGTATATATGTTTGATGTCAAAGGCATAAAGTGATGCAAATTTTTTTCCATTCGCTATTGGTTTCAAAGGAAGAGAGAGAAAATAATGTGAAAATGATTAGTTGAGAAAGGGAGAGTTGCAAGTTGAGGGGGAGAGAAAGTAAAAGAGAAAGAGTTTATATGGAGAAGTATGTTAGTGATCATTGATGATCAGAGTTGTTATGTTTGTTGTTGGTGGTTTTTCACATCATGTGTTGCTATCAATGCCAAAGGGGGAGATTGTTACAATTATGTGTAGTTGGTGTTGTGATTTATTTCAATAGACTTATGTTTGTGTTATTAATTTCAATTGGTGATGATTGAGAAGTTACGATGATGCTTTGATTAGTTACATTATGTTGTCACTAATAAGTGCTAGTAGTATCAACCTCTAGTGTTGCTTTGATAAGCTTCTACTTGTGGATATTTTTTAGTTGAATTACCATGTTGTAGTTGGTTTGGTGATGATGAGGAAGTGATGAATATGATGATATTGTGTTTTTGGTGCTTGGTTTCCAATTTATTTTGAGGAAATTTGAATAAAAGAGGAAACAATGTGTTGTAGAGGTGTTCAGGTATACAAAATGGTGCTTTGGTTTTACTCCAAATTTCTTTTGTATTGAAGATTTTCTTGTGTAGTTTAGATATGTTGACAAAAAGTGTTCATAGGTGAACATATATCTAGAGTTTTTTGGTTTGGATCATTGTGCAGAGAGAGTTGTGTTCACTGGTGTGTGAATAGTGTGTTGCAATGGTGTCTAAGAGAAATGGTTTTTCTCTACATTTCTCAATAGTTTGGTTTCTAGTCTTGCAGTTCTGGAAGTATGTTGATAAGGCTCATATCTACCTTTAATCATTTTTTTTTGTGGTTTTTTCCTCCACAAGTTGATTTCTTGAGTTATAGTGCGTAGAAGATTGTCTGGGTGAACAGGATAAGTTTTTTCTTCAAGTGAAAGTTGTTGTGAAGGAATTTGTTGTATTTTTGGGCATTTCTAGAACATTATAGATTGTGTTTAAGTGTTGTGTGTGGTTTTTCAGTCATATTTAGATTTGAGGAAGCATGTACTTATATTTTAATGGTGTTTACATAGGTTCATTCGTCCTTGGGTGTTTACATTAATTATGGATTTGGGTTCAATTTAAGGTGTGATGTGGTCTGATTTCATTCCTTTCTAGTGTAGGAATGCTTAGTGTCGACCTAATTTGAATTTTCACAATTTAGGTTCATAGCTGATCTTGGAGAATGTTTTCAAGGTTGAAGGTGTAAATAAGTGTTGTGTTGATGAAGGATTGTGTGTAGAGTGTGTGATATGAATTTCAAATTTTTGAAGTGCAAATTTGTGAAGTGTAGTGTAAGCTTCAATGAATTAGAATATTAGATGAAGTGAATAGAAGGTGCCTACAATCTTTAGAAAGGTTGTGAATGTGTTGGTGATGCTATGGTGGACTTTTTTGATGCATTGAGATGGATTTCTCACTACAACATTCTTCTTCATTCTTTTCTGTAATCTGGTAGTGAGCCTTTGGTAGTGAGCCCTTCTTACTTTTGGGAAGTGAGCCCTATGGTAGTGAGCCTTTTGTATCTAGTGTTGCAATTAATTTATATTGTAAGCTAATCCTCATCGTATTTTTTCCCTTCTTGTGTTTTCCATGTAAATCCGATGTACTAGAGTGTGCATGGTGTTGATGTGTTCAAGTTTATGTTATTTTCTTTCATGCTAAGTCATTCTAACAGTTTAAAGATTATTAAATTTGATGTGGATCTAAATTTTGATGAGGGTTTTGAAGTTTTAATGTACAAAAGATTCACCCCCCTTCTTAGTTGTCTTGTGCATTCAATAATGTAGAGAAGAGATTGCAAGTATCTTCATAATTTGTACATAATAATTACTCATAATTCATAATAGAGTGTATATGTTAAAATGAGAGGGGAAACTTGTTTATATACGTATCCTAATTGTTTTTTTGGACCAAGGATAACCTAGGATTATTTTTAAATAACCAAAGGCCAACCCAAAAGTTAATAATAATTTGAAATCACACTTTTAGGACTAGAGCACCTAACACTCTAGTCTAGGAATTTTTGGCCCAAAATTCTAGGGATGTCGAGGACTTAAGTTTATTTCCCTAATATGGACCCACAATTATCAAATTATTAATATAATTAATTGTACATGCAAAATAGGGTGTCAAAATAGAGTGAAATTGTCAAGGGTGACAATTTACGAGACTAGAATTATCCCAGACACTAGTGAGGATATGATCTTACATTCAAAACCAAACTAAAGAAATGGAGAAGATAGGTTTTCCAAAGAGATAGGTTGGAACCAAGATGAGAGATGTGATAGCCCCCAAACATAGGATCCCATCATTCCAAAATGTCAAGATAAAAGTGAAGTAGGTATATCACACACAAGAAAAGGAAAAAATTGATCATACATAGGTCATACATGTTGAACTCTTGGAATAAAAAGAGGGGGGGTGAATCAATATTCCCTAAAATTCATTAACTTAAAATGCATTTCACAACATCTCATTCAATGTGCAGTAATGGAAAGAATCGTTAAAAGCATGCATCACATCAATAAACACAAGAACACCATATTTTACATGGAAAATTCAAAAAGGGAAAAACCACAATGAGGATTAGCTCAAAATATATTATAACCAGTTACAATGTTTGATACAAAAGGTGGTCTTATTGTCCAAAAAAGAGGGAATGGCTCACTACTGATGGGTCATTGTCTAGAATAGAAAGAGAGAAGAAAGGATGGCTCACTACCAGTGATGAACTACTAACAATGCATCTAACATATGTTGAAGATATAGTTCCATTGAAGCTCAGAAAACTAACTTAACACACTTGATAATTCACCACAACTATGATTCACACTTCTCTTTGCACTAGATATAGCACACACACACTACACACTCTATCTACACATTTTCACAATGAATTAACATTATATATTTACCACAACTATCTAAAACATCAATTAGGTCAACCTAATTAGATGTATCATGCACCACATAACCTATTAGCTAGAAACATCAACACACATGCCATGTAGAAAGAACCAGAATGTGTAGACCACCAAAATAGGTCACATGACCCATAATCACTCTTATGATACTACTCCATACATAATTGAACTTTGTACAACCCCAAAATTATTAGGTCGGCACTAAATAACAAATATGGTGAAGTAATATCTGAATGAACCAACTATTCATCCACACCTTGACACATAGACCACCAAAAAACTTTCCACTTGGAATGTACACACCTCTAACATCTATAAAACCTTCCAAAAATACACATAACATAATATTCAAATGCAGTGGAGTGTATAGTATTTTAACATACAAAATATAACAATAACTCTATAATTTCAAAAGCTGATACTCTACCAACAATATCTTCAATTGCAAAAGACAAACAACCATGAAACTTTGGATCTAAATAAGTTCAACATGCACAATTAGAACCTCAAACTGTATGAAATTTTTTTGCATAGTGGAGCAATGCAAACCACAAAATTGGTTCACTATACTACTGAAAGTACACTTAGGACTTAGGCAATTTATCCAAACCACTTGGGCTTCTTCATACCAAATATTATACATCTATAAAATGGGTTGAAATTAATGAAAAAACCATAAAAATAACCATATTCCACACTCTCAATAATCTCCTCGATCAAACAAACTTCCAACAATCTCCCCCTTTGTCATTGATGGCAAAAAACCTAGCCAAAACTACTCCCCCTTTTACATCGAAGGAAAAGAGTACCAAAAAGACATTTCTTTACTTTTCTCTACTCCCCCTAACAGTGTTATCCATTACCAAAATTATAAATACTTATACCATAACATCATCAAATACTTATGTATATGTGCATTAGAATTAAGAAAACTATCTATACAAAGAAAAAATGTACAACTTAACTTGAGGAGGGTAAACTAACCTTATTAAACACCTTCAATTTTGCAAGGTGTGCCTCCCAATCCTTCTTTCCTATCTCCCAATCCTTCTTGGTGAAGGAAAGAAAACTGCACTGACTCTCAAAATACATAAGGAGGTATTCTCCTTCATCTAGAGAATTGGGCACTAGATTTTTTTCAACACCTTTTCAACATCTGCTAAAGCTCCAGTTAGAGATGTAAGCCTTGCACTTACCAAGTGCAACACTACATTTATCAGATATTTTTGTTCAATCTCTTATCATTGACCATCTTTGCTATCTCTTTTTCCAGCTTTTCTTTCAAGTTGGTAGAATATTCCTTCAAGGAATCTAGTAATAGCCTCAAGTTTTGCACACCACATAGAAAATTATCAAAATTTTCTCTAGGGAAACTATCCTATAACACTTTTACTACTTCATAAATCAGTTATACACTCTTTTGGTGTTTTTGGAGTATCTCCTTCCTTGCAGAGGCATTAAAGGCATCACTAAGCTATAATTTATGTAGGGGATACATTTTTCCCATATCTTCTTGTCCTTGTTTCATGGGAATTTGTAATAACTATGTAGATACCACTGGGTGGAACTGTAGGTACATATATAATAAAATTTTCAATGAATCTCAAGAAGATCTAGAGGATTCATCAACTATTTGAGAACTTTCTTCTTCCTTATTCTCACTCCTTTCCTTTTATTTTTTGTTTGAGCATTCCTTTGTATTATTTTCTTCTTCAACAGGCTTCTCATTATTTGAAGGAGGCAAGTTTTCATCCTTTTGTGCCTCAGACTTCTCCAAGATTTCTTCTTCTTTTTTCTCCATAGCTGGAGCGGGAAAATTTTGTTCTTCTTGAGTTGTTTCCTTCTTCAAGGCATCTTGCATATCATCATTATTTTCTTCAACAACAACATTCCTCACAACTGGAGGGGTATCATCTATTAGTATTTTATCTTGCTCAGTCTCAGACTCAGACACATGCTCAGGTTGTGCATTTTTAGGCTCATTAACTTTTGGGATAGATGAGTCATTCTAAATTTTTTCTTCACTATCCAAAGGTACTCCCAACCCTTTATCTAGTTCTTCAACTTTATGTAGAGTCTCATTCTTTAGTATTTCAATGTCTTCCTTGTCTCTTCTCATTAGAATATTGACTCTTTTCTTTGTTATGAATTTTCTACTATATAGTTTAGACAATTTGCACTTGTCCTGAGCTATCAGAGAAGAACTAGTCTTCTCCAAGGAAAATTCCTTTATATTTGCATCTTCTTCAATAGCTTTGTGCCTTCTTCTTGTTAAAACATTCTTCAAGTCATCAGGAAATTGATCCTCAATATTATCCAAGTCAATGTCAAATATTTTCGTATACTCAACTATGGATTCTTCAATGGTTTCCTTATCCTCATCATTAGATTTTGGATACATTTTAGTTGTCTCTTCCAAGATATTAAATTCTAAAATACTATTAAACAAAGCATCAAATTTCAAGGGAGTATGTTCCCTTACCAAAGGGGTCTTTTCTTTCTTCTTCCCTTTTCCTTTAGGAAATTTCTCACCTTCTCCTAACATATTTTATCTTCTTTGAATCTTGAAATATTTCTTTTCTATTTCCACTTCTTCTTCACTCTCAATATCAATAACATCAACCTTCTTTCTCTTGGAACTAGTATCTACAATGGAGGCTTGGGAATTTTTCTTCTTTTGGATTAGTTGTGGTCATTCCTTTTCCTCTTCTTCATCATCTTCATAGCTTATGCATCTTTCCTTTGTGGATTTTTCTTTTATTCTCCTCTTAGGTTCCTTTTGCTACCTAGCTTCACTAGTTGTAGCCTTTTTCTTTGAACTCTCTATAGGCTTATTTATAGAGGACTTCAAAATAGTAGGAGAGGAGGTGGAGGTCCCAACTAACCTTCTTGTGCTAGGAGAACCTTGTAGAGCAATAGATGTAGCTTTAGTTTTCTTTGTAGAACCCTTAAGTGGGTTCACAATCTCTTCCAACTAAGTTTTTTACTTCTCCACATTCTTCTCAATGTCCTTCCTCTTCTCGATATTTGCTTTAGTTGATTTATCTACATAAGTTCCAAACCTATCCACAAATTGGTCTCCTAGTTTTCTTAACATAATCTCTACCAAACCGGTAAGCTCCTCTGCTGTAACCTCATATCCCAACTCTAGGATCCAAAAAATTTTAGTTAAAATAATTCCCTAATGTAGTTATCTCTACTAACCATGAAAGTGATGTCATTTTTATAATTCTCAATAACTTTTTACCGGTGCATTTTTCCTTGAAATGACTTAAAGAAACCCTAAAACATGGATTTTTGGGTTTGCAAGTCTCCTAACCTTCTCACATGATCTCTAATATGAATAGCAATAGGAATATTTTCCAGCAACACAATCTTATTTTTACCAAGAACTTCTCTAAGAAATTAGAACAATAAAAATACAATTAGGGTACCATACCGGAAGGGGTACTAAGATTCTTTGGTCTTCTAAAAATTCTCCATCAATTGTTGTCTCAGGAGTTTACATAGATCAATACCCAGACCTTCCTTCACCATCTGGTGATTAGTATGAACAGTGGTAGCCGACACAAATTTCTCTTTGTTTGTGAAAAAGCTCTTATAGATAATCACCATTTATGCATACTTAACCACTGGATCATTAATGTCCTTCATCGTTAGTGAACACTTATCAAGTTTCACACTAGTGAGCTTCATTACCATTTCATTCTTCATGGTATTCATTTCTAGAACAAGTCCATTTGAGCATAAGTTGGTGACCACCTTTATTACTTGTTTTTTAATCATATGCAATATATCTAACCAAATGAACTTGTCATGAATTTTGTTGAGCACATACTTTAACCATTCATCCTCATGGAATAAATTTGGAAAGTTGTTTGATACATCCAACTTCTCCATCAAAATTCAAAATTTAGGGTTCAATTCAAAATCATCTCCTGTCAATTCATTTACCCAATATTCCACAATCTTCATGTGATCATATTCTTCCATTTTTATGTGAATGAAAATCCACACATCGTCTATGTGCATCACACCATATAGAATCCTTAAGAAATCACCTTTAGGGCCCATCTCCTTGGAATTAAATGGATGCTTATTGAGCTTAGGTCTCGACCATTCCAATACATAAACTACTTGAATATTAAGCATCATGTAAGTTCACAAAACTAGGGTATAGCAAGAAATTGTAAATACCTTTGGAATTCTTCACTGGTTAGGGTTTCACATAATGCACCAAATACTTCAAATCACCCTTTATTTTCTTCTCTACTCTTCAAATACTCGATCAAATTTTACTTAATCATATGTGAAAACATATATAAACAATTTTTGATGACCTAAAAATGCATTGATTATAGTTGATAGAGTTAGTTCAAAAAGTTAGCAAACCTTCACTGTGTTGACACAGTCACCTTTAATCACTCTAAAAATCTATATAGTAGTAAATTTCATACCAAAAATACTATTAATAGATCAAACATATTGATCTACACATGTACTAGTGTGCTAAAGATATCAACACCACATCTTTGGTGAGGGATGAAATATTTTCTGCTAAAACTCCCTCTGAGCCAAAGCTCTCTATCTAGTTTCTGTAGGAAACATCTGCACCATGAGTAGGCACACACTCATTCTTCACTTCACTCTCTTCCTTCTTTTTCTATATATTTTTCATTTCCTTCTTCATCTCAATCAGATCCACTTTCTATTCTACCAGATCATTCTTCTTCTTTTGTGAAACAAAAGATTTCACATTCTTGTTTTTGTGAAGCTTGGCTGTGTCCTAGTTTGATGCACTTTTGACATGTGAAAATTTTCTTAACAAGCTTATTTCCTGCCATTATAGATCTGCATTCAAAAATCTTATGCCCAAATCCATTGCATGTACAACAATAGACATTGAAGGATTGAAACATCATGCCATTTTTGGAACCATTCATCATCTGATTTCTGCATTCACTATCTTTATTCCCAAATCTATTGTTGAATTTGGATGATTGAACTCCGCATCACCCAAAAATCACCTACAAGAAATTATACTATCACAAAATAAATATCAAAGAAATTAATTTTCTATGCAACTAAGAGAGAAAAGATTGATCCAAAAAAGTGCTAATATGTGCAATGTATTAACCTAAATTGTTCTGAATCAATATTAAAAATAAATGTGCAAGCTTTATAAAAGCATGCAAAAGAAAACCCGAGATGGTGATTTGACTAGATAGTGACAAGTGTTCTAATCTCATGCAATGAGATAAATTTTCCTAAATTTAATTCAAAATGATTAATAAAAAAGTAGTAAAAAGCAACTCCTAAGTTTTTCTTAAGTGATTAAAGTAAAAAAGTGTCTAATAATTAATTAATGATTAATTAATTATCAGATAATGACTTATTTACTCCAATACCCCCCTTAAGATCAACTTAGGGAGAAACTAAACAACTGATAAATGAAGCTAAATGAATATAGAATGGGTCCTAGCTACAAGGCCTGATGAGGTACCCATGAACAAGCAACTAAAATCTCTCATGACTAGAGAAAGAGAGAAAACCTCATGGGAAAAACTCCTCACCAAAAAATAGAAATGAAAATGAAATCATACATGTGACAAAGAAAATTAGGACCCAAAATTCCCCCCCAAGTGTTGCTTCATTCACATTAGTACAATCAAGATCCCCCCATAGGAGAGAAAGGATGAGACAATGAATCCCCCTAGAAGGTAGAATCTCCTCTACTAGAAGTGAATGCTTGAAGAAGAATTTTGAAGATGATCCAACAACAAAAAAAATTGTTCCTCCAATTAGGAAGAAACACATCTAATGGTGCATGAAGAAGAAAATATCTTAGGAGAAATGGTCTCATGATGGATTCCACAGAAGAATGATCAAGGGTCCACATTTCTAAATCAAATGAAGCTAATACAAACAACTGTGAAGATGCATGTAGAACAACCTGCAAAGGAAATATTGATGTGATGACTAGTGGGCCATATTTATCATCAAAGAGGAAGTGAATATCCTCAAGTGTGTTCCCAATATCAACAATGTGTGACTCAATGAATAACAATGTGATGTTTGGCAAGTAGTCATCCCACAAAGCTGAAATTGAAAGACTAAAAACATCTTGCTAAAAAGAACTGAACATTGAAGATGTAGGAGGTGTAGGAAGAAGAAGCTCAACACAAGTCTCATGAACCAAAGTGGATGATGGAAGTACACATAGGTTCAAGTAACTGAACCTCTCCTCAAATATATGATCCACTCTAGATGTGTGAGAGTGAGGACTAGTCAATGATAGGGATTGCTCATCTGGAGAAAAATGTGAGAAGACATACAATCAAGAGGCATGATCTATGGTCCCAATTGCAAGAATATCTCTAGTGTGTAGATCTATGATAAACATTGAATCAAGTGTAAGATCTATGGTCTTACCTGCCCAAATATGTGTAATTTGATAGATGGAAAGGAGATTAGAAGATAATGAAGGGACACAAAGTATATCATGAAATGTGCCATCATCAACATCTATAGATACTTTCCCAATAACACTCATATAAGTTTTGTTCCCCATCAAAATTTGTGGCAATGTGCAAGGCTCATATGAAGATAACATACCTGAAGATGTAGCCATGTGATGTGAGGCTCCTAAATCAAGAAGTCATTTGTGGGACTGAATATTGGTGGATGCAAAGAGATCATGTCATTTCATCTTGTCTTCTCCATGTGCCATTCCAACTGACCCTAATTGTGAAGATGATGTAGTGGAAGAAGAGGATAAAGGAAACTAAACATTGTTCTTCTGTAGAAGTTTCTTAAGCTTATCAATTTGGTTTGCATATAACACTAATGCTCATAATGTCTTGTATTTGTACAATATGCACATTTTGGTCGATCCTTCTTAGACGAATCCCTCTTAGAAGAGGTAGAAGAATTTGAGATACCATTTCATTGTGATTCCTTAGCTTTCTCATTATACTTGGAATCCTTCTATTTTGGTTTCTTTAATTTACCATTAGAAGGCTTCTAATTTGTAGTGTCTAGAGATGCAATAAGAGCATTTGATGTTGAATTTCATTGATCCCATTTGTACCAACTTTGCTTACTCCCAAGTGAGTGATGTAGAAAAATAATCAAGTGAAGGCATAGTGAGTTTGGCACCAAGTGCATCTTTCATGGAATAGAAGGTAGAAACAAAAACTAAATAGCCAAGACCAATCTTGGAAAATGGCAGGGATAAAAAGAAATTCTTTATCAACTAAATATCATCCTTCTCAACACCACACTATTTCAACTATAATCTAAGAGACTTGAGTTTGGTGATGAAGTCCTGAATGCTATCAAAATCTTGAGGATCCAAGCTGATAGGCTCATCCTCCAATCGAAATACTCTCGTAGTATCTACAGATTCCTAAACAATGATGCTAATTGAGTCCAGATCTAATTGGGTGTGGTGCATGACTCAACATGAAAGAGAATATTAGGAGACATAGAAATGCATAATGTACCAAAATTTTCATCACATCTGTTAAACACTTTCACTTATCATTAGCACTTGTAGGTTTAAGTTTTGTACCCATGGTAACTCTATATAGCCCTAATTTCTTTAGATGTATCTCAATTTTTGACTTCCAACTATAATTGTTGTATGGAGTAAGCAGAGAAATATGGGTTAGATCCATGATTAAATAATATAGTAATAAACTGGTGCAACAATATGTACCCCCTCAATACATAAAATTTCCCCTCTAAATCCAAAAAATTTAACCTATTTGCACATTTTCCAAAAAATAGAAAAAGGAAGATCTAAGATCTGATTGAAGTAAGAAATACTTGGTTAATTTTTTGAAAATATAGGCTTTATATCTATGTATAGGACTAAATTAGCTTTTTGATGCCACTTGAATTGTGAAAAGCCAATAACTGTGGAAAAAGTTATGCTTTTTGGAGTGAAAACAACTAGGTTTGACTTCAGAGGCCTATAAAATAAATTAGGAGGAGAATATGGAAAAAGATACTTGAACTATTGAATCAGTCTCAGAACCACCTTTCCAATGATATAAATTTTGCAAAAAACATACACCATATCCCAAAGATATGCCTAATTTACTGAAAACTTCTCCTTAGGCAAATGAGGGCTTAGGAGGGGGCCAAAAAATTGTTGACATCAACAATTCCCAAGAATAAATTTGATGTCCATCATAGAATATTCTCGGAATATGCTCTAACTTTGGAAAAAATATTCCGGGCACTTGAAAATTTTCTCAATTGGCGTATGTTAGGGATGTCGGAATATTTTGTGTAAGATTTCTTTGCAAGATTTTTCATGCCTATGAATATTCCTACTAGAGTCATGGGTGTTGATTTTTATTTTAGAGCCATTGAGAAAGGGGTTAGTTGACTTGAGCTTGTCGTCAACAACTATTTGGAGCAATGGTACACTACATGGGGCTTGTATAGGGAAAGTACCCTACAAGCTTGCACAGGGTACTTATTCCTTGCAAGATTTTTGAAAAAAATCTCTTTCTATTTTTTGAATTTTCAAAAAAAAAACAAAACATTGATTTTTGATTTCTTTTTATTGTTTGATATTTTTGATTATATATATATATATTTATATTGTAAAACCCTCAATTTATTTGCTCACCTGTTCATAGTGGCACAAAAATTTATACATCAGGGTCATATGAATTTTCGTACAGAGGGCCTTGCTTGTAAATTTTTTTCTTTTTTTTCTTAGTTCCTTTGAATTTGATGAAACGATAGGCGGTCTTAAGGTTTTTAGCCATTCTAGACACAATAGTGATGCCCGTTTCACCCCAAGATGAGTCAATTTTCCCCTCAAGGTTAGATCTCTCAAAAAATAGACCGGAAGTCATAGATTTGGAGCTTTTATACCATGTTGAATTTGGATGATTGAACTCCATAGCACCCAAAAATCACTTGCAAGAAATTAATCTATAACAAAATAAATATCAAAGCAGCTAATTTTCTATGTAACGAAGAGAGAAAAGATTGATCTAGAAAAGCACTGAGATGTGAAATATATTAACCTAAATTATTTTGAATGAATATTACAAATAAATGTGCAAGATTTGTAAAGTCATGGAAAAACAAACTCTATATGAGGATTTGACTAGATAGCAACAAGTTTTCTAATCTCATGCAATTAGACAACTTGTCCTAAATTTAGTTGAAATTGGTTAATAAAAAAAACTAAATAATAAAAA
>VDFB02008891.1:0-21530 GCA_007258455.2 Sequoia sempervirens | reverse complement strand
AGTCTATGGTGTTGATTAAATTGCTTCTAGTTTAAATTGTGTATGGGATTTTTGCATTAATGCTTTGGATCAAGATCCATTGTGCATAGTCTAAATCAAAATTAATCTGGTCTATTTTTTATTTGCTTGATTATGACATCATCCTAGGTTTGTTACAAGCTTTCTTGTTATCTTTGATCCTTCACAAAAGTCATGAAGTTATTATGCTAAGAGCTTAACTATTGACAACGTCATCATTACAATTCAAAAAATTCCTCAAAGGTATTATAAACACCACCTATCTTTATGCATATTTAAACCCTATAAATCAAGGTAAGAAAATTCCAATAGTTCATATTCTACCAAATTAAGTATGTGAGTTATAGTTAAGGTCTATGTGTAGGTTCATATCTGCACTTTTAGAGATCAATTCTACACTTGCATAGGTGATCCTAAGAAAAAATAGCAAGTTCATAGAATATGAGATCTTCATCGAAGTGAGACTTAATTTTAACAACTCCGTGAATAACATATATCACAATAAATTCTTGCCTTCATAGTCCAACTAAGTATTATATTTTAATTCTACAATTAATTCAATATTTATTTTTAATTATTAGTCGTAACTCCTACATTATAAGCATTTATTATTTTTCAATTATTTATCTTAAGTAAATTGTAGTGAAGGAAATTACTTTCCTAATATTTTAGTGCACCCACCATTCCTACATCCCTTAGGGCTTATTCCTTCATCCTTGGGGTTTATAACTTCTACATTAGAGTTTCAAATATAATATTTTTGATTGTTACATCTTTCTTTAAGATCTAATTAAGGTTTGGATCCACCTATATTTGTGTATTGTTGATTTATCCATGTAGTGTAGAAAAATGTATCTCTAAAAATTACATTTTCTCACTTGTTTGGGCCCTCCTAGTTAAAATAGACTTAATAATGTCTTAATTTAGTGTTGTTAAATGTACCCCTTTACATTTTCACACTTATTTGGGCCCTCTTAATTAAATTGAGCTAAATTAGGCCTTAATTGGCCTTTTTATTCATTTACAAGCCCGATTAATTACATTTTCCAAAGGGAAAACGTGACAATAATTAATGCCTAAACATAACACTTTACATTGAGCAATGTGTGTTCCAAGAATGGGGACTTGAGACCCATTCACCCATGGGAGAATGGGTCCTCCCTAGACCTTTGGACCTAAATTTAAATTTTGTTTTTGGTGGTATTTTAATATTTTCAAATCCATAATTCAATGTCGGCTTGTGATATTTGAATTTCAAGAAATTAAGTATATACATATCTATAAATACAAGGTTATTTCACTAAGTTTCACCTAGCATTTTTGGAGAACTTCAAGAGCACTTTCAAGAGCAATTTCACAAGAGAAAAGTTGATGATCAAGAGCATTCAAGAGCAGATATATCAGAGATTTATTGCAACAATCAAGATCTATTCATTCTTCTTGCATCGTGCATGCTTTTGGAGCTAACATTGTGATGTAGGTTTCAAGATTCAAGTTCAAGCATTTCAAAGCATTATTTCAAGTATCAAGATCCACATCCATTGAAGCCATTTCATGTAAGTTGCAAGTCTCCTAAGAAATCCATTATCAAGGTTTCCACAAGGGTTTTTTGAGTGGTAACATAGCTTTGTTCATTCTTCATTCCCTCTTTCATACATTATTTCATTTCAAGGTTTTATTACCAAAATGGGGTTTGACCAAGGAAAATCCCCATTCACCCAAAAAAACATTTTTCTCTTGTATGTGTGATTGTAGATTTAGGTTGAAGAAAAATTGAAGACCTTTTGAAGTGCAAGATTTACAAAGTTGTCAAAGTTGCAAAAGTTGTCGAAGTTGTTGTCAAATCATGAAATCTAACCTACAAATTTGATTTCTAACTTTTCGAAGCTGAATCTTGGATAAATCAGAAGCTACAAATCTGAGTCAGAGGCTCCCAAAATATTGTTGAAACCCTTGTACTTGGACCCATTCGCCCATGGGCGAATGAGTCTTAGATTAGCTTCCAGAAAGCACTTTTGGTGATTGGTACACATGTTTATGCCCTTCTCAAATCTATAATCTATTTTCTGGTTCTACTAATATTGAGTTTAATATTGTTGTTTCAAGTGTTAGATTACATTTTGGAGTTGATTTGCTATTTTTGGTTTTTCTCCCCAAAGTGTTGTTTGACCTTGACCCTCGTCCTTCAGTCATAAGGAAATCTGAAGATTCTCACATTGACTTGATTCACCTAAGGGTTGTTAGTCAATTCTTTGTGAGAATCTCATTTCCTAATGAAACAAAGGAAAATAGGTCTCTCCTCACATCATATTTGATTCACACCCTCATACATCATAAAACCCCCTATTTTTCCTATGTTTTAATCCATATTAGGGTTTGAACCTTTATTATTTGTTTTCTCTGGGTAAAAGCACAAACCTGTGTCACACTTTATAAAGGAATTGGCCAACAGCAAAAAAAATTATGAACTTCGACCACATAAAAGTGGTCTTTATGTTTTGAAATTCAAAATGGTGTAAACTAATGAAATGTAGAACTTTTGATGTAGTTTATTCTTGTAATTTTTAATTTTTTGTTTTCATTATGTTTTTATTAATTTAAGGACAAATTTTGGAATGCTGAAAAATTTCATAAAAGAGTGACTTCATCGGCCGTTAAGAAACAAATTGAAAAAAACTTCATTTCTCCCTATTTTTTTTCTCCAAATAGATAACTTCAATATCTTGTGCATGGAAAAAAAATTCAAATTTTAATGTATATTTTTCTCGTAATAACGTTTTAAAGTCAAACATGTCAGAATTTGACAGTTTTCATGGACCGTCAACTATTTTCAATTTTTTAATCATTTTCAAAAAACAAAATATACCCTTTTGAAGAAGACTCTCTCCTCTTGTGCCCCATATAAGATTTAATTTTTTTTAATAAGTTTTACTATCTTTTTTTTTAATTTCTAATCAACCTCTTTTTTTATTTTTAAAACCTACTTGCATTATTTTAAAAATAAAATACATTAAAACTAATCAAAATATTAAAAAAATTATATATTTGGATTCTCCACTTCAAGCTCTACAAAAGGGTATTTTTATTTTTTGTAGAAAGATCATTATGACTAGAGAAATACTCTGTCAAAGTTGAATGTTTTCAGAAAATTTTGAAAAATGATGAGTTGGCTACCATGTAGGATGCCAACTAGACATTCTCGGCTGAGAGGGTTTCAGTCTGTCATGCCCAAAATTTTCACTAGAAAATGCAATAATTCTTTTTTTAAATCTATTAATTAAGTGAATTAACACTATTAATGCCCCTTCTCTTTTCGATTTGAAGTTGACAATATAACTTTATGCATTAACTCATCTCTCCAAAGATCCTGATGACATTGTCTTTAAATAATGACAATAATGATATTTAATCAAATACATTATAGATGTTATTTTTAATACGATAAACCCATAGTAGCTTACTATATTTTATTTAACCAAGAAAACAATAATATTTACTCGTCAATTATTTATTATTATTATTTATAATTTATCAATTTTACCACTACTATTATTATTAATTCTTTTTTTATAATGCTATTATTTACTCAAAATCCAAATATTCTTTAATACCAATTTTAGCATTGGATGTAGTTGTCATGCCTGAAAATTTCAACAAGAAAACCCACATATTTATTTTTTTATTTTTTTTTAATTTTTAAATACATTTAAATATGTAAACTATCATTCAAAAACAAAACATGACCTTCACACTACATGCATAGTGTGTTGTTGAATCGTGCCATCAACACATCATCGAAGATGAAATTTTGAGGATAACAAGATTAACTTCTAAACTGAAATGACTAATCAATTTCAACCTAAGCTTCACATTAATATACCATTATTGATATACGATAATAATAATATTCAATTCAACTTAAACTTTCTAATACTAATAAGATAATAACTTCACTCACTTAGAGAAAATGTCAAAACTCGTAATAAATTAATATAATGATCTCACAAAATTTATCAACAATATAAAATATTGAGATTAAATGAACTTAATTTAAAAAGTCTTATATATAAATATATGAATATAAATTTATCAAAGTCTTTTATTTATTTATTTTATTTTTAATAAAATATATTTAATATATTTATATTTATCTTATTCTATAAATTCAATTTTCTACATAATCTACAAAACTTACTTATTCATTACATATGATAATATGCATGTAATGAGAATCTTTCAGATTTCTTATTAAATTTACATATTTCCTTTTTTTTTTTTAAAGAATAAAAAAAATAACAAACCATTACCTTTTTTTCAAAAACTTTCTAACTAATATAATAATTAAGTTCATTATACCATGATTTCTTTCCCTTTTAATTCTATTTAGAACTATACGTTATAATTTAAATAATTAAAAGCTAAGCTTCCTAAGTATAAAATGAGGAACATAGTCCCTGAACACTCATGCTTCACTCTTAAACTTTTGATCGCGGATCTCTACTTCACACCATACTATTAATTTAAACCATACTATATAGATATGATTTGTCGTGTTAAATATTATCTATTTAGTTTTAATTTTAATATAATACTAATTAGAATTTTTGAAAATAAAAATTGAGTTTCCAGTACATGTTGGAATGAGAGTTTGGCACATGGTAAACTGTCTTCTTTTACTTACTTTTAAATCTGTTAAGGCCAAGTTTTAACTGAAGTTACCAACATGAAATGCACGACTTTAGTGAAAGGTATAAATTATTTTCTTTCTTTTATTTTAATTTATGTTTTTATTTAGAATGATGAATTCAGATTTGGGATGAATCTAAAGTTATTTTCAAATGGAGTTAATCACTGTTTCTTTTTTTGTTTATTTGTAGATGTTAGAAATAAATAATAACGTGATAATAAACCCATCTGTCAACAACCAGAAGTTTTCTATGGCATTTAATGGATAGCATTCAATTTTATTTTATGTTTCTTGTTTCTTCCTTCAACGAATTATTTTTGGGTGGTGGGGAGGATATTTCTTACCGAAGTGACTCTATCTCCAAGAATATGAACATTAAATTTATATTTTAATTATTTATTATTTTTAACCTTTCATTATTTCATCTTACTTTTCCCTTGGCTCATACAAAATTTTAATGGCTGCTCCCATTCATCTTGCACATTCAACTATTAAAATGGCTATTTGGAGCCATTCAGAAGCTATCACAATATTTATCTTGTATTAAGGTCTGTAGCATATATACATTTTGCTAATAAAAATAGTTATTACCGATTTCATCATCTTACTGTGGCAGCTGGAATAACCATTTATTTCAAAGATAATTCACTAGGCTTGATCTCGAGGCAGCAAGAACAATTGTTATTATAGAAGAATCGAAAATAGCTGCACCACCCACCACAGTTTGTTTAATTTGCGTACAATGATAAAGGCGAATTATGACAGCTGTAGGTAGCATCCATTTCTATGCAAATATGACATATCTACCAGCTCCAACCAAATTTGATTGGACATTATAATGAAATAAAAAGGGTCACTGCAAATTTCTAGGCTTAGGTAGTAGCCTGTCACTGCAGGGTGACAAATACCATATAGAAGACTTGGCCTGCATCAATCTGACTTGGAAGTGAACAATTGAATATCATCAAAGGCAATGCTTGAGTGGGCTACAACTTATAATTGGCAGCTACCTAATCTACGAACAGGTCAATAATATCGATCACCTCTGTTCTGTCCTCCTTACTATTTATAATTAAGTGGATGGTTCAAGAGTTATTGCTGATCATTTATGAAGAATCTAACCTCATCAAAGCCTTCCCCACTCTTTACCACACTCTGCCATGGTACTGGTATCCTTTTCTTCCACGCAAGGAGACATTTATGAGTCGTAGCTAGGATAGAACGTGCCTTAAGCAGTCTAATAGCCTAGCCATAGGGGAAAAATGGCTAGTAACTAACTGTGACGGATTCCTTAAATTACGTATCATGCTCACATTATAAATACATATATGTATATATTTTTCTCTCTTTTCCCACCTCGATTCCATATCTATAAATTTTAATTGCTGATCCAGATATCATTTAATTTATGGCTATTACAAAAGCCGACTATGCAAAGCATTTATAACTTGGGAAAATTGATACACACTAATGTCAGTGAAATTTATTTATTTATTTATTTATGCTTTAATCATTACGTCCAACCATTCATTTTTTTCTCATAAGATAGCTGCAAGATATCTGTGCTCAAACATTTCCATTGCAGAATTCTATTACAAGCCTCGGTTTAAATACTATTACCTAATCAATATTTTTTCTCTCTTTTACAAGTGTAACTCCTTCCTAAAACGCACTGGTTGCTATGTGAGAGAGCTTAAATTTAAGGTCTCTTATTCTCCATGCCTTCAACTGTAGAGCCGCTAACCCCTTATACTCAACACTGTGATGACCACGATAAAAGAGTTATTCTATTTATTTTTATTTATTTTTCCTAACCCTAATCGCTAAGAGCTGAGAGAGAGAGGATGTAGCGATGGGGAGGAATGACGGCTAGGCTGAGGAGTATGGCACCTACTAGGGGTTGCAGATGGTCCCCACGTCCAAACTTCAAGGTGTTCTCTCCTTGTTGAGACGCCATTGCAGGATTCAACATTTCACTGACTTTTGCATGGCCATTCTCAGGGTGTCGCCACCATAGTTTGTAGGGTTTATTATTATATATATTTTAATTTTTTTTAATTTTTTTTTAAATGCTTTATTTCTTCCTTTGGTTGATTCACGGTTTATCAATGCTGTGTACATAAATGTTTTCCTAAGAAAATAGCCCTAAGTTATTACCATACTTTGGTGATGGTGAAACCTGGAACTCGAACGTTGGCCAAATTTGGAGACAGCGGGCTCAGGTTTTAGCACTAGATCACATCATTTGGCTTAACAAGGGTATGGATTAGCTGCAACACTTCTTTTTTCTCATCTCATTTATCTATTTGTTTATTTTGGTAGTTATTAAACACCAACTACAAAAGACATGCTTTATGTGCGACACATCCATTAAAGAACTATCAACAGAAGGTAAACAATCTACATAAACCAAGTATTCCATCAAATTTTAGGAGGATTCAACCAATTCATATAAAGAGTGTAGCTTGGGTATTGTTTTAAGCATATATACATTTACTTAAAATTATAGAAGTAATGATTATTTTATAGCTGCTAAGAATGGGAGTGTGTGCGCAGATTTCTGTATATATATATTTGTACAGTCAATTCAATTGGAAGATTGACGAGGTTACTCTGAAAAGAGCATACCTTTTAACTAATGGCAACCAAATAAATACAATACATCTTATCTACACATATTTGGTAAGGAAGGAAGTTTTGTAAGTGAAATATCATACATATCTCCATTTAAACTAATGCATTTTAAAACTCCACTCATTCATACCCTTTAACCAGATTTACATATTGTATTAGTTGTTTTTTTTTTTTTTTTGTCTTAGTTCTAACAATTGCATTTCCCATCTCATTATAACATAAGAGCTCTAAAGGCTAAATAAAAAAAATCATATTTCTGTTCAAGTCAGCAATCCTAGTGGAGCAGAAGTTTCAATGATTGTATCTAGCCACGAGAATAATAACAACTAGGATACAACTCAAAGAATACAACTTGCTCTTGTTCCATTTCTAAAGGTTACATAAAAAAACACTACCTTTCTATTTTACAACTCAATATGAAGAAATACAACAAATAACACACAACTGAACCAGGCTTGCTCTCCACCCTACCGTAATGGCGTCATGGAGCCTCGTGGGCTCTAGCCATACCCCCGAGCAAGAATTTTATTACTCCAAGATGATGAATGGAGTCCTCTCATGATTCTACAAAAGAGATAACACATCTCATTGCTTGCATAAAGGCACTTCACTCGCCATACTCAACTAATATCCATACAAACATACTCTTTTCTTACAACAATAAATTCAAGAGGAATGGGAAAAGGGGAAAACTTATCTCTTCTCTTTAGATGAACGGATAAACTCTTATATCCTTCTTGCCTCTCCAACCAAGCCATCTTGCTCACTATCTTCTCCAAAAAGGTGGACTCCTCTATTCTCATCCTTTCTCCATCTCTCTCAAGTTCTCCAAAAGGAGAAGTGGGCCATGCCCAAATCTTCCATCTTCTTGAGATATATAGGGATCCTCCAAACCTACACTCTTTCCCACAAGTGCTCACACATGTGTGAGCCTTGTGCCAATTCCAAGAACTTTTGGGGAGTAGAAGGTTGAGAGTGACAAGTCACTCTTCCCAAGCCCCAACACTTTTTGAATTCGTCACATTCATGAATGTGGACTTTTGAGGGGTCTTTTCACACTCCAAGGACAAGTTCACATGTCAAAAAGGTTCCAAACCCATAGGTATAGGTCCTAGGGGTCTATTCTTGTTCAAAAACCAAGGAAATTGACTTAATAATCCCTTTTTAAAACCCACAAAAGAATCCATACGAGTTTTGATCTTGACCAATGTAACGCCCTATCATGCGAACCCCAAAGGACAATTGAACAATAATTACTGCACAATTTTTTTTTTTTAAAAAGTAAACATAACATACATGTAATACACATTAAGTCATGACATGAATTTCATTTAAGTAGATTCACTAACACATACATCCCTTGGGGTACACGAGGAGTCATTACGAGACTTAGATCCACACAACGACAATAAAGAATAAAAGCCAAAGATATAATCCATAACAAAATAAACATTAACAAATATAACACATACATGATAATCATTGATAAGAAACCATCTGTGTACATAAATATAACATATGCATGATTAACTTAACACATTGAATAATAACTGCCATGGCCAATATCCACACCGAGTTTAATGTTACATTACAGTACAATGTTCTAGAGGTACAATGATACAACAGTGTTTCCAAACATGAACGGAAACCATACAACAAGAATCATGATACAAATGAACAGATGAATACAAAGTATCATAACTGGCTCCAAGACAAATACAACTCTGGAGTTTCCGCAACAACACCAATCCGCACCTCTCGATCCTTGATTGGGGACCCAATAGGGTGCTTAGCACGTTCCACCCGACCATGTGGGTCCGAAGACCCACCGCTCATGCTAAGGAGCTGACAAGAAGAGTCCTCAACCAAGAACATCCAAACACAGAACCACAAGACTCAACATCATACAAAAGTATCATAAAACTCAAGGATTACAATGACATAATCAACAACATCCAAGAGTCAACATAATAACTCAGTCATAAATCTCATCACATAAATCAAAGCAATATCTATTAAACAAGTAACCAAAGGAGGATCATGAAACACTTCCAAATCAAACTAAATTAATAAACATAATACAATTCCAAATTGCAATTAAACAATACAATTACATCATATCACAGTACCATAAGAGTACAAGGTCATAAGTCAAATATCAATGAGATCATACAAGACCACAAAGTACACCAAAGATGTATCAAGGCAATACTCCATAAATCAAAATAAGTCCATTCAACCACAATCTAAACCAACTCCCATAATATACTTCCAGAGGAACACAATAAAGTAAAACACATGGGCAACTAGGGGAGAGTGTCATCGCACAGTCCTACATGGGCTGTCCAGTGCTCTTCCTCCCAACTGGAGGCGCCGGTCCCATCTATGGCTGTCCTGTGTCCTTCCTCCCAACTGGAGGCACCGATCCATAGGGTGACTCATGCGGAGCCGTAAACCTCTCGTGAAGACGAGGTCACGACCTTGCCAACCACGGCCTTCTCAGCCTTCCATTAGTCTGCGGAAGCACCAATGAAGATGAGGCATCCTTTTTAAAATCTTATAATGATATTACTACCCAACCCTCCTAAGT
The DNA here is from genome assembly GCA_007258455.2 of Sequoia sempervirens. NCBI lineage: Eukaryota > Viridiplantae > Streptophyta > Pinopsida > Cupressales > Cupressaceae > Sequoia > Sequoia sempervirens. Next base: position 11,601 of record VDFB02008891.1, on the reverse strand, counting down.
TAATTATTAGGTTTTCACTTGATTACTAACTCACTCGTGGGTTATCCTGTGCCCTTCCCCTTAAACGGGGCACCGACCCCCATGAGGAGCCACTCTCCCTAGAGACCCAACAACATCAAACCAAAAACAACCAAGGGTTGTACCATCATAATTTGAATAAAGAATCACAACATAAAATCATGCGAGGCATTACCCATCTCGCTAACAAGTACAAACTCAGAGTCTCACAAAGTTTCGTACAACCCTTTCAAAATCATGATTCCAATCAACTTTGCCACAATAAGAGAAAAATGGAAGATAAACATCATTCACAAATATCTCATGCCTCTGGAAGTCTAAGAAAAGAACAGCTACTCCAAAAATCCCACAACAAGAGTAAGTCAACGATACGGGGTTTCAAGCCAATTTCAACACTAATCAATGAATAAAAGTTCCTCAAATCAAGATAACTAAGAGGGTCATACACATCAGAACATTCAAGACTTCAAGCTATACAAAAGAATCCCAAATAAAAATCAACTCAAGGGAAAGTCACGTCAACATGAAAACATCAAATCATATATTAATCACATGAACAAGCAATTACAACTTCCATGAACTTCACTTTTCCAAGCAACTTCCCATTATCAATCAAACAGTAAGACATTCCTTCCACCTATAAACTACTAAGTAATCTCCAATAACTCAAAGTGTTCTAAGTTAAATAATCCATAAATTTCTCATTTCCTTACTCATATAAAAGACTATAAATAATTAACAAACTACTTTTGCTAATCCACAAAGAGTGATAACATTATACTAGCATTTAAGGCTTCCTTTATATCTTTTCTCTTCCATTATTGAGGCATCATTTAAAACAAACTGAAGAAAACATAGAGACATATTTTAATATCCACCTCACTACACATTTATCACAATAATGACTCCATTCCCCTATACCTACTTGCATATAACATTCGAGCTCTACTGCTATGGAACACAACTTTCACATGATTCACCTAAAGTCACAAGACACCATGATTCTAAGAACTACCAAAGTGACAATTATACCAAAATAATTACCAAGAAGACATCCCTTAATTCAACCACTAAATTCCATTGTTTAAGAGTGTAGTACAAACACCCACATGACATGATACTCCATAATTACTTAATTAGAATTATAAAGAATTTAACAACCTATACACTTCTACTCTATTTTATTTATTAAATAAATCCTTTTTTTACTATCAAGTCTCTTTTATTCCTAATTAGTTTTTTCAAAGCTACTAACTACTTTCTTAATTAAATACTAGGCCACACTAATCACTTCTCGTAATTTAAGAAATGAGCAATCATATATATAAACATAAACTCATACACTTATATACATATTTATCCATTGAATGTACAAATATAAAGTTATTTATACCCACTTATACATACATAAATCTCATTTATTCATTTTTCCAAAAAGAATTCTCACTTAAATTCTAGATAATGTAATTAAATGGAACTAAAGACAAGGCATCAAGCACTAGGTAAGTAGTTACCAAATTCTACAAGATTGCAAAATTGTTCACTTCAAAGGAATATTATTCTGACCGATTGACACCACATCCCAAACAATACATAAACTCATGGCTATATGATTTACTACACCCTTATAGCTGTGACGGTTTGCCAATGGTTTTCGGGAGGCTACTTAACTCTGTACAATGCCTCAACTCTAAATGTTGTAACTGAGACAGGTTGCTAAGTATATTAGAAAGTGAATATTGGAATTTGACAATGTCGCCATCTACTAGCATTATTATCAACTCCCGAATGTGACCCACAAGTTTGAAGGGAAAGAGAGAGAGGTGAGATGCAAATACGTGACTTAAGAATAGAAGAAATAATGTGTGCATTTCTATTTGGTGGTGAGTTTCCAGAGACGCACTCAAGTTTGAAGTTTGGAAATTAATCTACACCACAATCAAAGGTAAGCTCTCGAACATTGACCATATTTATTTTCAAGTGCAGCAACTGCGATAGATTGACAGCAGAATCAAGAAGGTTATTTAAATCTATAAACTTCCTATTATATTCAAGTGCTACAGCTGAGACAGGTTGACAAAGGATTAGAGAGATTATTTAAACCTCTACAACATTCTATTTTCAAGTACAATAGATGTGGCAGGTTGCCAACGAAACTGGGAGGCTATTTTTACCTCCTCAGTCTCCTATGTTCAAGTGTTTCTACTGCAACAGGTTGCAAAAAGAGAAACCATCGGATTGAAATCACAGGCTAAGTGAATCACGATGCTTCTAGAATGACCTAGTTGACCAATCTAATGTCACAAACAGCTAAGATATAGTTGAAGGTCATAACCTTGCACAAACTAATCTTTGCAATGTTGATTAACATTTTCCACTGGCTGCTACCAAAGAATTAAAAAGGGGTAAAGTAAAATGAAATGATCTGAAGAGTAGGCTTGCACTTTAACGTGCACATGCACAAGTTTTTTGTGAGCTTGAATGGGTTTCAATCAAAGAATGAATTCAAGCAAGGAGATAAGTGATCAAAGAAATGCGAAAAGAAGAGGACTTATTTCCATATATAAACACATCTAAAGTCCAAATACTAGTATCACAAAAAGATCAATATATAGACACAATGTAAACATCACGCCAAGTAATAACTGAAGGAACCTTAGTGGAGACGACAGCGATTAGGGAAGCAAGGAGGTGATGCCTGAGAAAATAACTTGTATGGTCAAGTAAGTTGGTACAACACCGCCGAGTTTGAGTAGATTGGTTGCTTTGGGGCAGAGAGAAATCAGGAAGAAATCAAAGATTAAACAACATCATGACCTACGTTAAAAAAAATCTCGAATGAGGAAGAAAGCTTGCAGTGAAAAGCAACTAAAAAAAATCAACGGAGTTAGCGAAACATGTCGAAACTCTCATTCACGATTTTAATCTCTTTTCAATAGTCTATATTGTAATGAATTGCAATGATTCATCAGTAGCTATAGATGAAGATAGGGTTTACTGTACATACCCAATTCCTCGTTAAATGATGACAACATTCGAAGAATAATGTTACTCACAATCTTTCCACATTCAAGCACCCTATTGCCTCTTCAATCTCCCTAAGCAGTTCGCAGATGCAAAGTAAATAGTGCAGGTAAGGTGCTGCCAGGAGCTTCAATAATGAGGCCACAACCATCTTCAAGGTAGGAATACCGATATCAAGAATCCCCTACAACATGTCAACAGACTCGTAACAAAATTGCCAGACCAAGTTTCTGGCATAAGAGAAGAATGGACCAACCCGGGTAGAGAAGATCCCCCCCCAGAGTTGTCTCTTGAATTCTAATTTATGAGTTTCAATGATTGAAATCTCTGCCTGGAAGGTGATGGGATAGAGGAAGATAAAGCGTATACCAACTTTTCCAGCTTTTCTTGTCCTTTCCTCTTCCCACAATCTTATCACGATGCTTTATTATTATTTATTTATTTAGCAATAAACAATTCTTTTTCCATTTTCAACTGATTTCCTTGCTTTAATCCTTACTCAATCTTGAGTTCAAATTTTCTAAATATTTTATCTACGTTAATATTTTCTCAATTTTAAATTTCTTAATTAAATTCACTCATTAGACAATAATTATTTTTATTAAATTCATTTACTTACAATTATATTTCTTTCATCTTAAAATAAGAAATTTTCAATGATAATACAATCAACATTTATTATTAAATCTAGCTCTTTATTTGATCCCAAACCAAATCAAGTGACCTTAAAAATTAGATTAATTTGATAAATTACATCTAGTCATAATATTACTGATATTGTCTAACATAAAAATCAAATTAAATAATGCAATCCCAAAATCCTCATGACCAAGCAAATCACCAACCATAAGTAACAAGCGAAAATGACATGGCCACCAAACAACCAACTTCCTAAATTTCAAGAATGATCAAAACGAAGGGGCATTACAACCAAGGGTTCCAACCCCAACCAAACTCACATCACATGACCTACAATTGGATTCTACTCAAACATAATCAACCAATCAATAATAAAAGCTCAAACCCTTCTAAGTCAAATAGGGCTATACTTAGAACTTCCCAAAGATGTATCTGATTTGATTCCAATATTTATCCATCCTCCTATTTGCATATTTGATTCCTTAGCCCTCCAATACATTTACTCTACTTGCTTTTAGGTCTCGGATGGAGATAAATTTATATCCTCAACAAGAAGTCTTTTGATTTGCACTTGATGGTTATCCCTTCTCATGCTAGCACTGTTATCTTCTCGACCTTTAATGTTAATCCCACATCGACTCATTTAATTTCCTGCACAACATAATCAAGCGCAGTTAGACATATTAATAAACAACATTAATTGTAAATCAAATCTTTGTAACTTTATTCATGAATCATTTACATAGCTAATTACACTTCCAATGCAATACGACACAACAATTATCTTATTTCAGATTCATCTTATAAGTTTGAATCTCATATAATAATTCGCATGCACATACATCTTCATTAAGTAAAATAACAGTGATATAACATAACGTAAAACTATAAGGTTACTGTTAGACAATTCATATCGCTTGCAATATATCTAACCATCTATTTAGGAGGAATATATAACACTTTAAGATTGTATTAGTCACATGCAAAGAGAGGCCTTACACAGTCGAGCAAGTTTCGACCGAAACTCTCTTAGCCGAGAAGAACAAGGCCGAAAATGAATCAGTCGAAACATTACCGGTCGATATGAACTCGACTGAAATTAGTCGATATAATAAAAAAATATTTTCTTTTAATTTTTCAACTTAAGAAAATTAAAAAAAGAAGATATTTCGATTATTTTGACAGGAAAGCTATTTTCAATCAAAGAAGGTTTATTTCGACATTTTAGAAGGTTTATAATTTTGAAAATTTAGAAGACTTATTTTGACAAAAGAAAACACATTTGAACAATAGGAGAGCTATTTTTGAAGGTATGTATTGATCTTCAACTTATTTAATTGATTATGTCTTTATTTTCATGAATGCATTTGAAGTTTGTTTTCACTATTTTTTTATTTATTAAAATATTAACATCAAAGAAATATTTGTAAAAAAATTAAAATAAAAGTTACATCTCTATAATATTTAACTATTATCATTTATTTGTTATCATTCACAAGTGTGTGTACATATTAGGTAATTTGATAATTACTTTTATATATACATAAAATTAGCATACTTACGTTTAGTAAAATTTATATAAAAAACATCAAAAATAGCATTATCAAGAAGTTTATTTTTTATTTATTTATTTGAGAATTATATATAATTTTAAGTGCCTCTTATGTAAAATTACATATTTATAAAGAATTATATAGAAAGGCGATTAAATTATTTTATTTATATTATTTATTGAACAATTATTTTATTTATTTAAAAAGTGTTTGAACATGAATGCATTTGTTGGTTTCACTATTTAAATTCTTAGATTTCATTATTAATGATCACCAATTCTATGTTCTTCCATTTTTGTTCTTACATGTCCTCCTTAAATATCTATGTTTTATTGAATTTACCTTTGGCTTTACTTTTATTTCCAACTTAGACTTATCTTTTATACATGTATATATTATTAAATTAAATATTTTATGTTTTGCATGTTTATGTTTATTAGACTTTTGTTTAAATATTTTATGTTTATGTTTTGCATCTAGTTACAAGCTTTTTAAAATATTTATGCTATATTAATTGTACATGTTTCATTGAAAGCTCATGTGTGTACAAATTTGTGTGTAGGTGAATTCAAATTTGAGTGCAATTTGTGATGGAAAATTCAAGGATTAGATCGAAGAAGTATGATCGAACATGAGTAAGACAAATAAAGAGAAAAGCGGATGAAGGAACATCTACTGAACAACAACCCATGGAAAATATTGATGATCAAGGTGACGTATAGGTACAAGAACAAGTTGAACCTAGTAATATAAATTTCTTGGACTATGGTATGGAAAATATGATGGAGATGGATGAGGATTCTCTTTTCAATAATATTTCATCTGAAGATATGTTATCTGAAAGCACATTAAAATTACACTCTAAAAAAATATGGGATGAATTTTTTGAAGAAAAATCTCTAACTAGAAGAGCATAGTTAGTTGCAAAGTTATTTAGACAAAAAGAAATGACCCCTGTTTTGGAGTTGTTAGGGGTTGATAAAAGGAAAAGGTCATCAGATTTAAAACAAACAATTGTTGAAAACTTGTAAGAAGCATTGGAATGTATTGAAAAGAAGAGTCGATCTAGTGATTTAAGTGTTGCACATAGAGCGTTGATGACTATAATTTCTAGTAAGAAATTATCACATAGAAGAAAAGTTCAAGCAATTTCTGAATTACTAAATGTTTCTAGGAGAACTGTTCAAAGGTATATTGAAAAGAGAAATGAAATAGATGGAAAAATTGAGAAAAATTGGGTAAATATTTGTAGGGTTCCCCAAAAAGATAGAATTTCAGAAGATGTAAAGAAACAGGTGGTTGAATATTGGAGCACCCACTCTCGCATTTCTTCCAATAGAAGGGATACTATACAAATAATAGGTGATGATGGTACAAAAATTTATCATCCAAAACATTTTATAGATATAACACAAAGTGAGCTTTTTGAAGCATTTAAACAAGAATTTTCAAATGTGAAGATTTGTCAAAGGATGTTTGAAACACTACGACCATCATTTGTACGTATAAATAAAGTACATGAAACTTGTTGTCAAAATCATGTTGAATTTGATCTACACCTACAATCATATAGAAAAGCTACGACAACAATTGATTGAAATTTAGTCATCCCTAGAAGCACAACACAATTTGTGAAGTCTCTTCTATGCGAAAAATTAGAAGATTCAGATGAATTCAATGTTCAGTGTATAAAAAATATATGTAGTGATTGTGGAGATTTGAAGAATCTTTTACATGTTGACAATAATGAAATGCAAGTTACTTGGAAGAGATTTGAATATGAGACATACTTAACGAAGTCAAGAGTTGAGGCCAAAAAAAATGTTCTCAAAGAGAGTGGATTGCCTTAGAATGAATTCATGAGTAAATTTCACAATATCATATATCCACGTATCCAACATTGGCATGGTGCAAGATGGAAAGCTAAGCAATTTCATGATTCAAAGAATTGCTTTCCACTAGGTTGTATTCTCTCTATTGTAGATTTCTCTAAGAACTATACATTTAGTCCACAAACTGAGATCCAAAGTCAATGTTATCATTCAGAGCAAGTTACAATTTTTGTGCAAGTTTGCTATAGGAATGCAGAGTTAGTGGTCGATGGAATACATAGTAGCAAAGATGATCGAATTATCATCAAAGAGGTTCACTTTTATATCAATGATGATACAAATCATGATAGAAGCTATGTAGCTCATTGTTTCAAAATATTTTTTGAAAACCTGAGATGACGTGGCATAAATCAAGAACACTGGATATGGTCTGATGAATGTGCTGGTTATGTACATTATTTTTTAAATTATTATTTAAAAAAAAAATTATATTTACTTTTAACTTTGAGACTTAAATTGTTTAATTGCTTATATATATAATTAATTTTTTGAAGCTAATTTGGTTTGAGTGTTTAATTATTTGTAACTTCATGCAGGACAATTTAAGTTTGCAAAAGCTTTTGTTTGGTTAAGCAGTCAACATGCTAGATGCAACACCAAATTTTTGTGGAATTTTTATGAGAGTGGACATGGAAAAGGAGAGCACGATGGAGCAGGAGCATGTGTGAAGCGTGCACTTTGTCAACATGAACTTGCTAGTATGTAACTTTCACCATATATATATATATATATATATATATGGAATCTAGCTTGATATTTTTTAAAAGATTAGATATATATATTTAAAAACTAAATTAAATTCTTTTAAGTTCCTTGAAAGTAATAGGTGACAAATTGTTCCAACTTATGTACTTGTAGGCAATGCCATACGAAATGCAAACAAAATTGTTGAATGATGCAAACGTCATTTTTTCGCTTGCGACTCAACATACAATACATGGTATTTTTGGGAAGTTATAGGTACATCTAGTCAAAATTTGTTAAAAAAATGAATTTCAAAGTTCAAGTACATACATGATTTCAAATTGAATTTTCAAGTTTGAATTTACAGATATTGATCGATCAAATCCTTATAATTGTCAAGCAATTCATGGTATTGGAAATCTGCATCAAATCATGACAACAAGGAGTAGTAGGCCTTATGCAATTAATGTGAGAGAAAAATCATGTTTTTGTGTTGATTGCATTAAGGACAATGCAAATATTGATCAATGTGAGAATATTAGAGATGGGTATGTTTCACAATGGGAAATGAAACAATTAATATCAATGCCTCCTTTTGTTGAAGATGACAATGTTGATGTCTACGATCCACTATATTCAGCTGATTACGAACGTGTATCTAATTTAGTTGTTATAGGTATGTCCAAATTGATTAATTTAGTTAAAATCAAGATTTAAATTTATATATATATATATTCTATGTTTAAGTAAGTTTCAAATATAAAATATAAATTTTTACAACTTTTAAATGTATAATTTACTTTATGTAAATATGTGGTGTGTGTACAGGAGATATTTTCGTTGTAGTTGCAGATCCTGAAAATGCGGAAGGTGTAGATTACTATCTACTAAGATGTACACAACCAAAAAGCAAATTGGTCGAATCGATGATAGATGGTGATGGACAAGAGTATCCCATTGGATCAGTCGTTATTGAAGGCACATATTATCAACAAATAAAGATAGATAAAAATGGTATTATATTTGTTGATTATAGGCCAGGACAAAAGGTTCTACATTACAGTCACTTAGTTTTGGCAACAAAAATAAATTTAGAAACTTTACCTAAAAGAGGACGTGCCAAACAAAAGTGGAGGTTGCCTATTGAAGATCATGAAAATATTTTAGAGATAATTAAAGATAGAGAGGATCCAGATTTTATGTACTAGGAGCTTTAAGTTGTTTTTTGGATATATGTACATGTATGACTGGATATATATATATATATATATGTATTCAAACTTAAATTATAGATCTAGATCTATACTATATTTATATTGATTGGACATGTGACATGATTTAGAATGGGTTTTTTTCAAAGGCTTGGTCATTTATTTTTGGAATTGTGGAATTCTTAATTTAGTTATAATCTTTGATTTCATAATTTACATTTGAAACTTCACTTAAATACATGTATGTTGGATTGAATATATGCTTGATACAAAACCTAGTGACTTTAAAAATGTTTTCATTTATATTTTGCCTAAATTACTTTAAATCATCTATTATCAATTGCATTTTTATGTTGGACATGGAATTCTTTTAAGTTCACTTAAGAATCTTTGATTTCATTTGTTGAATCTTAGATCATACATATATATGTACATGCACAATTTACTTGATTTACCTAACTTGACTAAATTAAAAAGTTCACATTTTGCCTAAATTCCTTTAAATCATCTAGATTCCTTGATTGTATTTTTATGTTTGACATGGAATTGTTAAACTTTCACTTTCAAATAGATTTGAATAAATATTTGTTCAACTCCACTTATATATGAGCTAGATTGAATATACATGCGTGCAATTTGTACAAAACCTAGTTTATGTTCCAATTTTGCATTTAAATTTATGTTCCATGGAATTCTTAAGTTCATGAATCTTTCATTTCATTTGAACATTCAACTCCACAAGTATATTATAGTTGATTTGGTGTTTGAGTGGTGAAGAATCTAGATATATTTATGTTAATAATGTGACATTCAATAATTTTAAATAATCATTTGGATTTTCATGTATCCTAATCATCACATCCTAATTATTATTTTCATCAGGTAAGCATCCCCCATCCTAATCATCAAGTTAAGATTACCTTATCAAGTAATAACCCATTTAACCATAATCATCCTAGAATCATCCCTTCAGGTAATCATTCATTATCATGTTCTAATCACATTATCAACCTAATCTCATCCTAATCAAATGGACTAGAATCTAATCCATCTATCCCATCCAAAATATAACCATTTAAATTATCCATCTAGATCCATCTCAACCATACATCCATTCTCCATCCTTAATTAAAAGTCATCACTTGAACATCAAAATTTGGTTAAGGTCTCAATCTAGTCCATACATCATATTGTCCTTTCATCATCACCCAAAGCTTTCAACATCTAGGGACCTTATCCTTAATTTGAACTATCATCCATTTCAAATCCAATCTCCTAATAAAAAATCAAGACCTTAAAATCTGATTTCATCTTTAATCCAAATTTTCTTAAGAACATTAACCTATCTTAAGTATAGTTATCAAATCCATTTTGTGAATGTTAGATTGTATCCAGGTTCTCTTGGATTGGTCTTTCTTGTTCACCTCAAGGTGCATTGGAATATATAAACATTGTAGTGAATCATAGCGATGGTGTTTGGAGTGCTTGAGATAGCTACAATTTGGCATCATTTTAACTTACTTTGTACCATGTATAGCTTGAGACCATGTATGTAATGGTCCATCTTTGACCTAATTATATATGGATTGATCAATTTTTAATTTATATAGAATTGTCATCCAGGAAGATCTAGATACTTACATATTATGTGCATAACTTGAGATTTAAATATATCAATTTCCAATTGCATATATAAATGTTCCATGGAATTCTTGAACTTTCGAGAATAGAAATTTGATTTCATTTACATTCAACTCCACTTATAGCTCATGTCATCTAGATCACTTTCTTTGCATGTGCAATCAAATTCATGTGTACACATGTTCTAGATTATATGGAATTCTTAAGTTCACTTGAATATATTTGATTTCATTTGTACATTAAATTGGACACAAGTATAGCTCATCATCTAGTTCAAGAATTCTTTGCATGCACATTCAAATGAACATGTGTATTAGATTATATGGAATTATTAAGTTCATGTATAGCATGATATATGCACAATTTATGTATTTAACCTAGAGTGACTTTAAAAATGAACATTTAGAGCTAAGAATTCAAGTTATCATCTATTTCCAATTGCATTTTTATGTTCCACTTTTAAATATAGCATTAATCTCAAGCATATTTGCATTCAAATTTTTCTATTTCTTGACCTATTTATTAAAGACAAATTCATTTCTATTTATTTAAATTAATTGTACATGTCCATATTTTTAAATTTACAAATAGCAACCATTAGATAGTGGACAACATTTTGATTTCACGATGTAAATAGATGTACAACAAGTGCATTTGAACAAACCATAATAAATTTAAATAAAGGTACTTGAACTTAAGTGTAAAACCATAAATTAATAATGCACGATGTATTTATAGATGTAGTGTAAGTGTTCAAACCATAATAATGCACGTATATAAAAAACCTATTCAAACCATAAAACATAAATGTATGAATGTGATGTAAATCATAAAAAGTATATGTACCATAAAACATAAGTACATTACATGGAAATGTTCAATACATAAATCATAAAAAGTGTCTCTAGCATAATAATCTAATCTCAAACATGTAATATT
>VDFB02008890.1:0-41318 GCA_007258455.2 Sequoia sempervirens | reverse complement strand
GTATGGCTATGATGATGTGTTTTCATTAGTTGACTCTTAGCAGTTAAATCCTATTGATTCCTAGACTCTTGGCATGTCTTCAACAAGTGAGAGAATGTTGGGATTAAGGTGTCTCAACATTTGAGTCCTAACATTATTTTTGGGATAAATAATTATGCAAATATTTATATATCTCAAGTTGTCAACTATAATAGTTGTCATAGTACTTTGTGGGACCCGTTAGGAAGAGATATATTACATGCAAGGTGTGGAGCTCAATGGAGTGCCACTTGTCACCTACGCACTTCATGGAAACATTTTTGCTTGTTCCTACTTCATGGAGGTGTGCCATAGTGACACTTGTCACTTGGGTGCTCATTGGGAGAGAGGAGTTTGCAAAAACTTCTTGGATTTGCATGGTAGTGACACGTTTCATGGTATTATTGAGTTAACTATGGCATATACCCACTTTTGTGAAAGTTGAAACCCTCTTTGAAAAGTCAAGATTGGAAGTTGTTATTTGCAAGGAGAGTTGTGCATGGATGCAATTTCTATTCCTAGTTGAGTCAAACTTGGAATGTGGATGCCTATATTTTTGACAGGTACTTTTTTGTATGTGCATGTTGTTGCATGTAGTGCCTTTCTTGTTGCATGTTCATGCATGGGCGTGGGTTTGAGGAAACTTCTATCTTGCGCACTGTAAACTCTATATATATAGGTGTTTTGCTAAAGGAGTTATGTAAGGAGTGTTATTCACAGGTGTTATGCTATTGAATTTTCTCCAAAAGAGCAAGATGTAATCTCCAAGTTTAGGTTGTGAGCCTGTAAGTGTATTATGGCTGTAGACACGTAAAATGTAATGGGGTGACATTGTACTTTTGATCCACAGGTTACCTAACATTGTTTCTTCTTGAATCATCCCTCGATCTAACCATTTAATCAAATCTCCTTATCTGATTAAATCCATCAATATTCCTCTCTTAATTGAATAAATCATTTCATCTAATTAGTCAATCTCTTTTGTTAATTAAATCAATCCATCCGATCTAATTATCCCTATTTAATTAAATAATCAATTTATTTGATTAAATCTCTAAAGTCTATTCATTAAATTAAATAAATTAAAACCTTATTTGATTTAATCTAACACCATTCCTTTTAATTAAATAAATCAAAATCATTATTTAATTAGCCTCTTATCATATTCCTCTCTTATTTGATTTAAATAAATCCATAAATTTGAATCAAATAGGTCACATCATCTAACCTCTCTCATTAAATTAATTAGCCCTTGATTAATTTAATCCCATCTCATGTCCCATCCTCTAGGTAATGCAAGTTGCTCATGAAAATAGATTTAATTCATGTATTAAATCTCTATTTTCCTCACAAGGCATCTTTTGGAATATTCTCTCAATTTGAATTCAAAAATTCCAAGTCAACATCTAGATCCAACAAGGCAATAAATTTATCTTACATGTCCTTTGCTTTGAGCCAAGTGGAATTTATTGCATTTTCCCTTCCTCTTACATGTCATTTTCAACACATTTTGAAATTCAAATTATGCTATTGGCACAATCCCCAAATTTTGCACATCCTCCATCCATTCATAGTTTGACAAGTGGCATCATGCCATTGTATGAATGTTAGTCCCACATTGCTCAAATTTGGACATTCATCCATCTTGGAATTCTATAAATAAGGAGCTCATATCCTCATTTGATCATCCACAATCTAGGCAAAGTTACCATGCTCAAATATCTCTTGAAATTCATACATTATCATTGAGTTATAGTTAGGTTTTTTGCAGATTTTAGCTTGAAGCATTCTTCAACACCATCAAAGTGGATCAATCATCTTCAACATATCAAGCTTGCATCTTAGGGATTGGGAAAGGGCCAATTTTCACATCAAATTGGCACCAATTCCCCCATGGGATCATGTGTTTGCTTTTCTAATTAGGATTTAATCTTTGTTTTGTCATTTTCATTGTGTTCTTCAATATTTTCTTCCTAATTTGAATATTGTAAAATGGATTTCATGGGGAATCCTTGTTTTGGCTTGCAATTCCTTGTTAACTTGTTTTACTCATGTTGTTGTTTTCTTGGTGCAAGGTTGGGAGTTAGCCGCGGTAACCATGTTTTTATGAATATATACATTGGTTCAAGCCTACATGAGCATAGACTTTGTAATTGTATTGTAACTTGTTTTGTTGTTGATAATACAATTGATCTATGTTGTTAGAGTGTGCAGTTTTTTAGCCAAAAGGGTTTTCCCCACATATATCTATGTTCTTTCTCTTCTATCTATTCATTTGTTCTTTAAATGTTAATTTACATGTCGTTATGTTTTTGAAATGTTAATGGATCTAAAAACTACATTCCTTTCCTCTAAGGGTTAATGAGATGGGAAATTAAACTATGTTGGTTTCCGCTTTAGGACATAGTTGTATAAGCTTGTATCACGAAAAACATAAGATACTAGAGGCATATAATAGTTTTCGGATGGCTTTCTGGGATATCCATTTCCCTTCACATCTTATCATTATCAAGATAAATCAAATAGAACTAGGGTGCATTCTATTTCTGCTCAATCTAGGAGGATGAAGATTGTTTGAGGTATACATTTAATTACTTGCTTTATCCTATGTTGTTTTGCTATAATAATTTTTCCATGTCTTCATTAATGATCTAGTAAATGATAAAATAATCGTAGACACCTAAATTACTCCACCTAACCATAATGATCATCATGTTAATTCCTAATAATTAATTACATCCATTTGACATAGTATTAATTAATCATTGATTACTAATCACATTCATCATTTATTAATCATTATTAATCTATTATTTATTATTTATTAATCATTTATCCATTTATCACATCATTATTAATTTATTATTTATCAATAATCTCCATTTATCCATTTAATTAAATAACATTTTATTATTTAATTAAATATGAATTAATTATCCATTTTTAAATAAATTTCATTTTCATCTCTTTAGTCAACTATTCCTTTTTTGATTAGTTAACTCAACTTCATTTTAGAATCCCAATCTTCCATCACCAGTCAACTCCATTTTTGTTTAGAAACTCAATCTTCATTCTTTAGTCAACTCAATCTTTGATTAGAAACTTCAAGTGCAAAATTATCCATCAATTAAATCAAATAATTTATTATTATCTCTTCATGAATTGAAATGAAAATTTTATATTTATCAATTGAGTTGACTCCACAATTAGTTTGATTTACTGGAGTCTTTATTCTTATCCTCATTTTTATTTGATTTTTCCTCAAAAATTTCTATCAACTTTCACATCTCACGTCTTATGCAAATCAACTTTCTTGAAATCCAAAATCAATCAATCATCGATCAAGTCTAGTGTTATGCTGTTGAGATTTGCATCCACATCTACGCAAGGCAAATCAACATCATTTTATTTGAGGTTTGTAGTGGGAGTGGTAAAGTATAAGTTTAATTGATTTTAGTTTATATTTTCAATTTCTTTTAATTTTTAGTTTTTGATTTCATTGTATACACTAATAATAACAGATAGAATCATTTTAGCACTTACAAATATCAATATATAGCTTAGAAATAACTATTGTTATTCCTTCCCTTTCAAGAAATTCTTCCAATGGAAGAGTTTTGTTCATTGGAAGCATTTCTTGGAAGTCCAGAACAACTCGTAATTCCTATGAATATTGACAACAAAAATTCCAAGCATTCATAATGTGTGTCTCTATGGAAAATCTAGTTCAAGTTGAATTAAAATATGAGTATTGATAGTCTCCTTATAGATAATTTGTGTATTGACAATAATAGCTACATCCCTCACAAATTTCAAAGAATGAGCCAAATCCATGGAAAATGAGGAATTAAAAGCTCCTACAAGATCCCACTCATCAAGAGAAAATCGATTGAACATATTGGATCTCTAGCCAAAGATGTTGGGGATCAGAGACAACAATAATTTATAGTACATGGTGGAGAGGTCTTGAATTTTTTAGGAAACATTCAAAGTTTTTGTATTGGAGGAGTGGTCTACTCTGAAAGTTGCATTGCTTGTATTAAATGTACACATTCTTTAATTTGGTCCCTCCACTAACAATGAATTTTTAGATTATTATGTACATGAACTCTCACTTCCACTTCTCTAAAATACCTCTCAACATAATAATGTCATTTAATAATTTGAGATCCCATAGAGTTCAATTAGGATTAGGGTCACAATTATAATTTAATTATGGTTAGAGTTCAATTAGACTTAGGATTCAATTAGGGTTAGCGCTAGGGTTAGGGATCATATAAGGTTATAAATTACAATTTATAAATATTCTAAAATATTTATAATATAAAATTATGTTTAAATAATTAAATTTAATAAATTAGGATTTTTTATAAATTTTTCATTATAATAAAAATGGTGAAAGGTGAGTATGAAGTTTGAAGGCCAGAAGGCGTTGAGAGGGAGAAAGCAGAGGCATGATACGCCAGAGTTGGGCATCAGACATCAATGGGATTAGGCAATGGAAGCAGATATTCGAAGAAAGGAAAAATGGAGTGAGGAACTGGAGTGAACGGTTCCTTTTGAGGAATTTAGGGAAAGAATCAACAATGGATGGTTGGCATACGGAAAAATGGAACGGATTCCAAGAACAGAAATGGATAGACCCCAATGGGTTCTGGAGAGTGGTATCTGGGTGGATAAATTCCATCCTTACTATCAAGCTAGGTACCAATCGAAAGTCGAATACAAGCACAAGAGGAATTGTGCATGGCAGGGACAAGGGCCTCCATGAGTGAGACCTAACCGTTTTGCTAAGGCGAATGCAAACTGGGGAGGAAATCAGGGATTCAACAGTGATGCCAGGAAAAGTTTCAAAAGACCGAATGGGTGGTTCGGGAAAAATCCAGGGGTGGAGAGGGACACAACCATAAACTAGCGCCAAGAAAACCATAAAAAGGCTCTACCAACCAAGTCAGACATGGAAACTAGATCGGCTAACCAGGGCAAAGCGGATAGTGGCAAGTCCCTTTCAATACTGATTCCCTCCTTATGTGTAAATAATGAAACTTTCAAAAGAACTCGAGAATCCGTGCAAGAAATTAGAATGTTTGTTAAATGGGGGGGTGAGGGCCACAAGAGCAGGACAGTAATGGAAGAATGGTGTATTAAAACCTGGGGTGAGGTGCTAGAAGTGAAAGCATTGGAGAATAATTGGTTCCTGTTAAAATTCCCTAATCAGAAGAGGAGGACTAAGGCCTTAGAAATAGGGCCTTATTTCCTAGACGGTGGTCAATTACACCCTATTGAATGGCGACCAAATTTTAATCCAAGAAAAACATGGATTGAGGAGAGCGCGGTGTGGCTGAGACTATACAATCTTCCCTCAGAGTACTGGATGGAAGAAACCCTAAAGGAGATAGGTAGGAAAATAGGCAAACTATAGAGCGTAGATATTATTCAAGAGGATCTGGAAAAAGGGTCTTACTTTCGCATCTGTGTATCAAAAACACATGGTATAGTATTGCCGAAGGTGGTGGATCTCATTTCCGAGGTGGGTTCCTGGAGGCAGGAAGTAAGTAGAGAAGATAGCCTACAAATCTGCTCTAAGTGTAAATCACTGGAGCATGGAAAGAAGAAGTGTATAGAACAGGGTGAGACCAGCAATACCAACCCATATATATGGGGGAAAGAGCAGGAAGAGGAGAAGGAAATCAACTTGGGCAAAAGGCCACCAGTCGAATATTGGGAGAAGGAACTGATAGAGTCAATAAGACCACCAAAACTAGAAACTAAGGAAGTTGAGCCGAGGGGAAGAAACTCAATGAGTTCACAGGAAGGGGAGAGTCAAAAAATCTATGGGCTAATTCAAAATGATCAACTTGTCTCCCCAGGTTCGGATCCCCAATTGGTAGAAGGTTTTCCCCACCTCACAGACATCAGGATAGAGAATCAGTTGGTGGAAATTTTAGAAAGGCGGTGGAGCGATCTGGAGCCAGAGGCTCAAGAAGCAACAGAAATGAAGGAACTCACCAAATACAAAGATATAGAAGAAGGGATGGAGGAAGGTCAGGATCAGGGTAGTATGGAATCTAAAATAGATTGTGATGAGAGTTTTGAGGAATACCAAGAGGGCATACTGGTTGAGAGAGGAATTGAGCAATTCCCCTCGACAAGGAAAATGCCAAAGATTAAGTCAGCCAGTCAAAGAGGGCACAAACCCAATAAATAAAAACTTAAAGTGGCAGGATCAGCCAAAGGCCAAACAAAACTGGGCCAAATGATCCTTCGAAACGGGAAGGGGCTTCCCCTTCCCGGGGAGCAATGAGAATCATAACCTGGAATGCTAGGTGCTTGAACGCCCCTAGCAAGTGGCACCTCTTTAGGCACCAAGTAGACAATAGTAAGCTAGATGTGTTGCTGATTCAGGAGACAAAATGGAGTAGGGAGGAGCAGGAGAAGCGCATGAAGTTTTGGAAAGGATGGGGTGGGATTTTTAAAGAGTCAATTGGGGCTTCCGGTGGATTGGGGATAGTGTGGAACCCAGCCACAGTGGATTGTAAAATCATAGAAGAGAATCAAAACTGGTTGTTGGTCTTAGTAAGGATCTACCAGGGGAATACATAATTCAAATTAATCAATGTTTATGGTCCCATAGCCCCAGTGGATAAGAGGAATCTTTGGGCAGCAATCTCGACTTCCCTAGAACAGATAAAAGAGGAAAAAATATAATCGATGGGGATTTCAATGCCACCTTGAATAACTCAGAGAAGCAGGAAGGAATGAGAAGTCTAATAAGATCTCAAATGGACTTTCAAGACTTTGTGGATAAGAATATGCTACAGGAGATACCAACAAAAAATGGAGTATACACTTGGACAAACAGAAGATCAGGCCATACGGGAATAGCAAAGAAATTGGACAAATTTCTGGTGGTTGGGGACTGGAACTAGGGAGTGAACATGTTGGAAGCCTCTATTTTGCCATGGAGCTGATCTGATCATTTTCTGATCCAACTTGTAATTCAACTGGATATTTTCAAAGGTGGTTCGCCCTTTCCATTTGAAAAGATGTGGATGCGGGACTCAAATTTACTAGAGCAGATCACAGTATGGTGGAAAGAAGTCTGGATTGGTAATCACTCACACCTATTCTCCTTCCAGAGGAAACTTTCCCATATCAAAGCTAAACTACGAGTTTGGAATAAGGAACAATTCAAAAACATTTTTGAAGAAAGTGGCAAGATAGAGAGAGAGCTCAGGACCTTAAATGAGAAAGTAATTGAAAAAGGTATGGGGCAGGAAGAATTCCTCAAGGAAAAGGAATTGTTAGGTGCTCAATCTGAGATTCTGACAAGAATGGAATGCTATTGGAAGCAGAAATCTAGGGAATTGTGGCTCCAAGAAGGTGACAGAAATACAATATTTTTCCACAATTCAACCCTGGTCAAAAGAAATACAAGCAGTATCACGGAGTTGGTCAAAGATGATGGGTCTCTCGCCAGATCTGTGCTGGAGATCAATCAGGAGGCAATTAAGTACTTTGAGTCTTTGTTTAAGAAGGAAGATCAAATGGAAGGGAGTCTCAAGGAGGAGTTCATCAAAGGTATTCCAAACTCGATCTCAGAGGCAGAGAACAGAGAACTCACTAAACCAATATGTATGGAAGAGGTCAAGAAAGCAACCTTCCAGCTTGGAGCAGATAAATCCCCAAGGCTGGATGGCTTCCCAGCCTTCTTCTATCAGACTTGCTGGGAAATAGTCAAGGAAGACCTAGTCAAAGCAGTGGAAGAATCAAGAAGAAAAACAACAATGTTAGGGGCAATTAATCATACCTTCATTGCACTCATTCCAAAAAAGAAAGATGCAAAATGTATGGGGGACTTCAGGCCAATCTCCCTTTGTAATACAGTATATAAAATAATAACGAAAGTTATCACCAACAGGCTCAAGTTGGTAATTGACAAAATCATATCAGAAGAGCAAAGCGGGTTCATTCCAGGGAGGTCAATTGTAGAAGGCATAATAGTGGCACATGAGACAATCCACACGGCAAGAAAGCTAAGACTGCCAAGTATGATCCTCAAATTAGATATTCTAAAGGCCTACGATCGGGTGGACAGACAGTTTCTGTTAGATGTGTTGAGTGGGTTTGGTTTTGATAGGAAGTTAGTGGATTGGATTAGAAGTTGCATAATTGCACCAAGATTCTCAATTTTGATAAATGGGGTAGCCCAAGGTTTCATAGACTCCTCCCGGGGGCTAAGGCAAGGGGATCCGTTATCCCCATTTCTCTTCATCATGATGGCAGAAGCCCTTGGCAGGAAAATTGGACAATCCAGGTTGGAGGGTTCATGGAAGGGAATTGAGGCCGCACCAGGGGTGGGTGCAAGCACACATCAACAATTCGTGGATGATATCATCCTTTTCGGCTTAGCCTCAAGAGTGGAAGCAAGGAAGATAAAAAAAGGTGTTGGATGATTACAGTAGGGCTTCAGGACAGGCCATCAATTGGAGAAAATCATAAGTCTTCTTCCTTAATACCCAACCTAGCCTACAGCGAGACCTTGCAAGGATCCTGGGTGTAAGACCAGCCAGCCTCCCTGGGAGATTCCTAGGGATGCCTCTTTTTGCTGGGGCCAATCGTGTTGGCTTCTGGGACAGGCTCGTTGGGAACTGCAAAAAGAGGATGGAATTATGGAAGGGCAAATGGCTAACTTCAGCAGGAAGGCTACTCATGGTAAAAACGGTTCTGGCAGCCATCCTAGTATATTCTATGTCATGCCTAAAAATTCCTGAGGGTATCGTGGAACAACTCAACCAAATTATGAGGAAATTCTTTTGGAATGGACCGGAGGAAACAAACAGGGTTCCCCTATTGGCATGGGATAAGGTATGCAAACCACATGCCTCGAGTGGGGCAGGAATCAAACAGTTGAAGGAGATGAATCAAGCAATGGGAGCTAAATTGGCATGGCAAATGTACACCAGCAATCAGAAATGGGTGAGAATCTTGAGGAGGAAATACCTCGATTCAGATGATCCGGTGTGCATAGTAAGGACACTCAACCCACCAAGAGGCTCGGCAATCTGGAACTTCATCTGTGAAAGTAGGGATATCATCTGCAAGTATGTCACATGGGAAGTTCACAATGGTAGGAGTGCATCATTCTGGGAAGATTCATGGGATGGGCACCCTAAGCTAGGTAGTATGTTGGGCCTGGCAGCAATCAAGGCAGAAACAATCAGGGTTTGGGGCCTGAAAGTGTGTGACTATGGGGGCAGAGTATGGAACAACAGAATTCTGCAGTGGAGATGGAAAAATTTAGATGTGATCAATGCCCCGGAGGATCAAAAGAAGGCCTTGGAGATGATCTTGAAGGCCAGGACTATCCCCGTCGGTGAAGGGGAGGATGTGCTGAGAGGGAGTGCCTCAGTAGATGGCGCGTATAAAGTAAAGATCGGGTATAAACTCAAGGAAAGGTGGGAGGAAGGAAAGATCTGGCCAAATGCACTCCTTTGGGGGAAAAATGTCTTGCCGAAAGCCGGGGTGTTTACATGGTTAGCCGCACAGGGGAGGATACTAACACAGGACAGATTAATTAAGTTGGGTTTCAGCCTTTCAGGGGCCCAAGCAGATGTATAATGTGTAAACAGCAAGCGGAAACGGCGTCACACCTTTTGCTCTCGTGTCCCTATGCCGAATACTGCTGGAAATATATGCTCGGGCTTCTAAGTTACCCGACCCCACTATCGTCAAACCTTTGGGATTGGCTTTCCACATGGCCAAGGAAGCTTCACAATGGAGTCTTCATTAGCATCTAGCAAATAGTGCCGTCCACGGTATGCTGGGAAATTTGGAAGGAACGGAACAGGCGAGTCTTCCAAGAGCAATCAATGAGTAGGGAAACACTCGCAAGGCGCCTGGTTAAGGCAATCGTAGAATTGGTAAACAGTGCAGCTAAAAAGATTACCTTCCCAAAAATTGTGTTCTCTAACAGGGATATTGAGCTTACTAATAAACTCGATGGTCTGTACATCCCTCCCATTGTTGGAGCTTTAGAAGCGTCACAGAAGAATGAGCTCCAAAAAAGAACATTATGGCAGAAACCGCTACCTGGTTGGATTAAAGTAAATTTCGATGGCACTTCTACTGGTAATCCTGAAGCGGCCAGCATAGGATGTGTGGCAAGAGACTCCAAAGGAAGGGAAATAGCACAGCAGGCAGAGTACATCGGCCAGGCTACAAACAACATGGCAGAATTCAGGGCGGCTCTCAGCGGATTGGAATTGGGGAAAAGCATCCGGGCTTCAAAGCTGCACCTGGAAGGGGATTCGTTAGTCACAGTGAATGCCATCAGAAACAATTTCACCCCAAACTGGTTATTGCATCGCTGGTTGCCACCGATATGGACCCTCATCTCATCTTTCGAGGAGTTCCAAGTCAGCCATGTGTACCGTGAAGGTAATACAGTGGCAGATAGTTTGGCAAAAGGAGCGGTGGCGGAGGGTAGATCCAGATAGGCTGGCGGGTCTACCTTGTGGACAAGTTAAGTAGTAAATTCTGCCTGTTGTCGGGTCAATATGGTGATCTGAAGGTTGAAATGGTGCCGAAAGGCTACTAAACTCTGTTCATTTTTACTGATAATATATGGTGCTGGCCTTTCCAGCTATTAACTTACCAAAAAAACAAAAATTAACTAAAAGAAAATGAATTAAAATAGTTAAATTATTATTTTAGGAGTTTAAAAAATTAAATGTAAAAGAGTAAGAGTGTTTAGTTTTTAAGGATTAATGTTGAAGAATAAGTTTAATTAAGGTTATGGTTGGAGTTTAATTAAGGTTAAACTATTCACTTAGGGTTAGGGTTCAGTTAGTATTCAATTTGGATTAGGGATCAATTAGGGTTGCAATTCAATAAGGGTTTAATTAAGGTCAGGGTTAAGGTTAGTCTTAAATTAGGACTAGGATTGGAATTAGGGTTCAATTAAGATAAGGGTTATTGTTTATTTTAGGGGTAGGGTTCAATTAGAGTTCTCTAGGGTTTTGATACAATTAGGGTTAGGTTTCAATGATACCCAGGGTTACGATTACAGTTCAATTAGTGTTAGAGTTAGGGTTATAATACAATTTCAATCAAGTTTGGGTCACAGTTTAACTAGTGTTAGAGTTAGGGTTGCAATGGCGCCTTGAGAAGGATATCTCTCGAGGTACTTTACATATATTTTTAAAATATAGGTATGCTAATTATATATTGCATTATATTTATATATTAATTTAATTTTTATTATTTTTTTTTTAAAATAAGAGGGTAAAAATTTATTGAATCAAAAGAGCATTACAAATGAGTAGAAAAATCCCAACAAAAGCACCAAAACATCACCAAATTAAGTTACACCTAAGAAGCACCTCATATCTTCCATAACCAAATCTTCAAGAACCAAAGCCAAATCTTCAGGGAGGTTGTCCCAATCCGCCACATTCCAAGTCCCCATCTGCTCAGAAGCCCACCTAGCCAAGCCATCAGCCACCTTATTCCACTCCCGAGGGACATGAAAAAAAACAACAGAGTCTAAGGTACTGCCCAAAGCAACAATTTGCTTGACCACCACAGCCAACTGCCAATTCACTTCCTCAAACTGCCTCTTATTTATAAGGTCAATAACAACCTGAGAATCTGATTCACAAACAATCCTTCTCCATCCCAGAGCACAAGCCCGTTCCAAAGCCAGGAGAATGGCAGTAGCCTCCATGAGGTTATTAGTATGCTGACCTCTATAAATAGAGAAGAAAAACACCACCACTCCTGAGCCATCTCTACCAATGCCACCAACACCAGCATGCCCAGGATTTCCTCTAGAAGAACCATCAGTATTAATTTTCAACTCCCCCAGAGCAGGGGGACACCAGTGACCAGCCTGACTAACCTTCTCCCTCCCGTGCCCATGGCGAACAGTCCTCGTAATTCCTTTCCCCCCTAGGGATAACCCCAAAGCACTAACAACTCCAAAATCACCAGGATCCACAGGAACAGACAAATCACACTTAGCTGTCAAAGTTTCCTGAAGACCCCCCAAAATTCTCAACCAAAGCTGACTAATCAGCAACTTTCTATCCAAAAAAATTCTTTGATTGCGTTCCAACCAAATATGCCAAATTATCAGACTAGGGCCAATAACCCAAGCAATTAAAAGGAAAGAAGTCCTAACCGAAGGAGACCCTTGACTTTCCCAAAATTCCTTCAAAGAGAAAACATGTCTACATGGCATACGCCATAGATTCCACCAAAAGTGCCAAATGGCTTTCACAAAGGAGCACTGAAAGAAAAGATGAGAAATACACTCTTCATGTCCAACACACATAACACACATAGAAGGTCCTTGGAAACCACGCTTGCAGAGATTCTCCCAGGTAAGACATTTTCCTTGCACCACTAACCAAGAGAAGAAATTGCACTTAGGCCATGCAAACTTATTCCAAACCTTCTTCCACCATGAGATCTCAATACTCCCAAACAACTGCTTATCAAGGACAACATAACCTAAAGCAACAAAGAATCTTCCTTTTGGATCAGAGTCCCAAGCCAACACATCACGCCCAAAGAGGGAACTATAGGCATGTCTAGACAAAATCCCAGCAAGCTCCTGACAGTCCTCAACTGTACCATCAGGAGGCCATTCCCTTGGGTCCTTCCACCTGAAAATAGTAACCTTCCCCGATGTTTGATGAGTTTTAAAATCAGCCACATGACAAAAACCAGCATCAGTGAAGTGTTGACACAAATTTTGCAAATGAGGATGTGTAGCCAAAATGGGAGGATATCCATCCCAAGAATCATGCCATAAAATAGCTTCCTTACCCTCATTACAAATCCAAAACAACCCTTGTTTGACCAACTTGGCACCCCTTTTAAGAGTGCACCAAATCATAGAACCCTTCCCTTCTAGGCTAAAGCGAGCCACATCAGCACTCTCGACCTCACCAAGATACTTTGAGGTAAGGATTTTTGCCCACAATTGATTTTGCTGAGAGCACCACCGCCAATATAGTTTTGCAGCAAGAGCTTGCCCATTCAAGTTAGTCCTGCGCAGCCCCAACCTGCCTTCCTACTTCAGTCTACATATGACATCCTATTTAACCAAGCTCCACTTTCTATGAAGAAGGTTGCCTGTCCAAAGGAATTGCCTAGACAATTTTTCAAAATCTCTGATAAAACTAGAAGGAGCAAAGAGAACAAAGCATCTGTATAAAGGAAGAGCTTGTACCATAGACTTTAGTAGAGTCACTCTACCAGCAAAAGAGAGCCACCTGCAAGTCCAATGACTGACCAAATTCTGAAACTTATCAATAATCCCCTTCCAAAACATTTTAGGAAGCGAGCGAACCACAAGCGGGATGCCAAGATAAACAAAAGGAAGAGTACCAATCTGGAAACGGAAAATACCAGCGATCCTCCTTTGAATAATCTTTGGAGTATTAAAGAAGTAAATAAAGGACTTCCCTTCATTGATTCGTTGACCTGAAGCAGCCAAGTAACAATCTAGAGTGCTACGCCATCTGACAACTTCCTCAACCTTGGCACGACTCATGAGAGAAGTATCATCCACAAACTGCAGATGAGACT
Source organism: Sequoia sempervirens (assembly GCA_007258455.2). Taxonomy (NCBI): domain Eukaryota; kingdom Viridiplantae; phylum Streptophyta; class Pinopsida; order Cupressales; family Cupressaceae; genus Sequoia; species Sequoia sempervirens. The sequence goes on along the minus strand of VDFB02008890.1, from coordinate 27,701 downwards.
GGGAGGGAATGTTATTTCCCCAACTCCACCCCTGTATCAAGCCACACTCCACGCGAGATCTTATAAACCTCCCTAGGCCTTCCGCAAGCAGAATAAACAAATAGGGAGACAAGGGATCTCCTTGTCCGAGCCCCCTAGAAGCCTTGAACAACTCAGAGGGCTCACCATTAACCAACACACAGAAGGATGATGAAGTGACACAACTCTTGACCCACTCAATCTAATCACCAGCAAAACCAAATGCTTCCAAAAGCTTGAACAAGAAGGCCCATTTAACACGATCATAAGCTTTAGCCATGTCCAACTTGATGAACATGGCTTTCTCTTTAGAGCTCGCCATAGAATGAATGGTCTCGGCAGCAATAATGACACCATCCAAAATTTGTCTACCAGCAACAAAACCCCCTTGTTCTTCTGAGATTAGTCTGCCTAACCAAGGTTTTAGCCGCTCAACAATCAGCTTTGTAACAATTTTATACACCACATTACACAAAGCAATGGGTCTAAAGTTATCCAAAGCATCAGCCCCCACCTTCTTTGGTATGAGGGTTAAAAAAGTAGCATTCATAGATCTCAACATTTGTTTGTTCAAGAGAGATTCTTGAACAACTGCCAGAAGGTCCAATTTAATCACTTCCCAAAACTCCTGGAAGAATTCAGCCGGAAACCCATCAGGCCCTGGGGCTTTTCCTCTTTTCAGCTGAAAAACAACCGCTTCAAGCTTAGATAAAGAGATAGGACTGAGCAAAGATTCATTCATTTCTCTAGTAACCAAAGGCGGTATGCTACCCAGGATCAAAGCTTCATCCTTCTCCGTAGGAGGGGAGTCCTCAGACAACAACGCTGAGAAGAAACGAATAGACTCAACAAAAATAGAAGCGGAAGATGAAAAAATCTCTCCATTCTCCAACACTAAAGAGGAGATAACATTACCTTGCTTTCTATCCTTCACAGAGTTGTGAAAGAAGGATGTATTCCTGTCTCCAGCCTAAAGCCACTCAATTCTAGATTTCTATTTCCAAAAAATCTCCTCTCTTAATTTCCATTCTTCCACATCCTTCACCATAGCAGCTTCAAGCAAACCGAGCTCCTCAGTGAAACCTTGGTCCTGAATCTGCCGAGTAATTGAGTCCAACTGAGACTGAGCTTTTTTCTTTTCTTGGAAGAGATTACCAAAGTGCTGCCTATTCCAACGCTTCAACTTATACTTCACAAACTGGAGTCGCTTCGAGAAGGAGTACATAGCAGTCCCATGTGTCGGCTTCCCAAAACTCCACCATCCAAGAACTAAGTCATGAAGAGATTCATCCTTGAGCCACATAAGCTGAAACTTAAAAGATTGGTTTATACCTTGTCGGGGTAATGCAGCAGTAAATTTGATTGGCCAATGATCAGAACCCCTGCCATCCAAAATCTCAGAGCTAGTCACCCACCTATACCCCATCCAAAAACTGGAAACCAAAAATCTATCTAATCTTTTAGAAATAGCCGCTTCCCCACATCTTCTATTACTCCAGGTAAATAACCCATTACCTGGCTTGATGTCAACCAGGTTCAAGAGTGCAATATTATCCTTTAAGAGAGTCGAAGCAAAATCCAGATGGGCATTACCACCCCTCTTCTCCTTTAAAGATGTGACAGCATTAAGATTCCTAGCCAAAATCCAAGGAAGGTATGGATCCAAAGACCTCACATATCGCACATGATCCCACAACAAAACCTTACCTTGAAAGTCAGTCGGTGCATACAAGTTCGAGAAGAGAACTCTCTCCCCTGACTCAAGATGAGAAGCAACACAAGAAATCGAACCTCTACAAGAGAACCACCAAATAGGTTTGACTCTACGTGGGTCCCACAAACAAGCCACCCCACCAGAATTACCAGACGTCCCAACACATTGGCACTGACCTCGACCCCAAATCTTAAAAACCACTGCCAACATACTATCAACAGACAACTTAGTTTCCTGTAAGAAAACCACATCAGGAGAATGAGACCAAATCAAATCTCGAATAGCCTTTTGTCTAGGGATGCTATTCATACCCTGCACATTCCAAGAAAGCACAATCATCGAGGAGGTTGGGAGAAGAGAGTATCAATAGTCTTCACTGAACCTGACTCTACCAACGTCTCACCAGTTAGCTTGACCTTTTCCTGATCCTTCTTTCTACCCACCTTAAGAGGTTTCTCAAGAGCCCCTTTCTTGAATTTTTTTTGAAGCAGACCTAAACCAAGGGAGTGAGACTTATGTTTACCTAGATCAGAAGCACCTTGCATCTCAGGGAGAACTCCACCAATGTCAGCAGGCCCACCAGACGCCTCCATCACCAAACCAGTCATAACCAAAGCAAGGTCTGGAGAAGATTCAACAGTAGCTATCTGAGCACCCTGTACTCCAATCTGAGTCAAACTTGGAGGCCCAAAAGACTGAACTCCAGGCACCTCCTCAGCTAAAGAATTCACTAATCTTTGTAGAACTTCTTGAAAACCCTCCTCTTGGACTAAATCTTCAAGTGCCTCAAACCTGTTGAGAGTCTCATCCTCCTGCCTATCTTTAAATGATCTCTTTTGGCCTCGATTACGATTTCGAGTCTTAACCGGGATAAATCCCTCCTTATCAGCCCCCCCACCTTGTATGGGAGCTTTACCCTTATTTGCATTCAAAGAGAGCTAAGAAGAAGCATTACTTGTACCAAAAGCACCTAAAGCACGGGGACACCTCCGTTGGAGATGCCCATATTCATGACATACTCGACACCTGAAAGGTAGCATCTCGTAATCTAACGGTTGAGTCCAGGAGCAGGATCCAACAGTCATATCAATAGAATCTGGTAACGGCTTACTCAAATCAATTTCAACACAAACCCTAGCATAAGAAAAATTCTCTTATTCAGAGTCTGTTGAGAAGGACCAATAGGCCTTCCTAGCAACAATGCAATCGATTGCAGTATATCACTTCTCCAACATTCTAGTGGCAGCCGAGGTAGACGAACCCAAACTAGGACTCTAGAAGGTAATTCCTCTGCCGAGTTAAAGCCAGCATGCCAAGGTTTGATGAAAAGACCCACCTGATTATAGAAGTACGAACCACCTTCAAAAGCCTTGTTTTGATCAGAAACACACGAGAAATCTACCATAAAGAAGTTATTTGCAACCATTAGAATATCAAAGTCACCTTCCGGGTTCCATGTCTTAAGAATCCAATTATCAAGAAATGCGAGAGAAACCCTCATCCCCATGAACTTACAAATCAAAACATGGTTGCAATAGTAATCGATATCTTCAGCCACCGATTCTAATTGTATTACTAAAACTGGTCGCTCTTGAGTCCTCTCCAAACATCCATTCACCTTTTGCAGTTTAAGGGCACCATTTCGAACCCCACCCGATCTAGAAGAATGTTGAGAAGGAATGCCCGCATTCACCCCAACCGAAGAAGAATCAAGACCCGCCATATCTAAAGACATGTGAGCAGTCATTTATATCAGCAATATGAGGGCTCCCGCAACCCCCCACTCACCGGGCCAAAACCAAAACAAGAGCCCAAAACGGGCGCACCAACACAAGAATCAGCAACACAAAGGAAGAAAAATGCCCCTCCCCAAGCATGCACCAAGCACAGACCAAAGGATGCTTAGAATAGAGAGAATATGCCCCGTTTGGAACCCACAAAAGCTACACACAACGCAACACTAGAGGAAAATCACGCAGCACCCAAAGACAGAAAAAAAAAACCCAATATGAAAGCTTGATAGCATGCAAAGATTCCTCGCCAGAAAATCCAGTCTGCAAGCTAGGGCTCGGGTGCCCTAGCTCGCCCAAGACCCACACAATGCGTATCATTTTTTCCCAATCAATCTCACTTAAACTCTAATTTAATTTGTATTATATGTGTTAAATATTTCTTAAATTAATATTTTCCCTCTTAAATTTTATTATATATATATAATATTTTCTAAGTTTAATTTACATTATATAAAATATTAAAAAATAATTTGACATTATAAAAATATAAAATATAATAAATACATTTAATTTTTTTAAAATATAAATGCTATTTAAAAAAAAATATAAATGTGATCATATTTTCCATCCTTTTTAACAATTATGTTTTAAATTTCTTAAACTAATATTTTCCCTCTCAAATTTTATTATACAATATTATATATAATACTATTATAATTTTTATATATAACTATATAAAATTTATATTACATAGTAATTATGCATTGCATTATATTTACATGTTAAATTAATTTATATTATATTAAAATTATTAATTATTAATTATAATAATTTTATATTTATATTTAATAATATTAACTATTAAATATAATATATAATAATATATATTTATAATAAATATATATTACCTTATAATATTGTATATAATAAATATAATATTTTAAAATTAAATTTGCATTATATCAAATATTAAAAAATAATAATTATTTTATAAAAAAATCTATTATAAAAAAAAAATTAACATTAACTAAAACTTCAATTATTAATCAATCAAATTAAATATAAAAAGATTATATGTTAAAAATAAAATTTATAAAAACATTACATGTTATTAAAAATGAAATTTAAAGAAAATAAAAAAAAAGCATAAGGTAGTAAATGGGGAAAGTATGTGAATTGCCATGAATAAAATGTGAGTACTAATGCGGCATGCACTAATCTGGAAGGCACTAAATATGGAAGGTAGAAATTGCATGTGAAATAATGAATGGCAAGAGAGAAGCGAAGGGCAACATCCATACCCATACATCCATGCTGGGTGCAAATTGTCACTTGGATAGCCAGTGCCCTCCCTTTATAAGTAAAAATTTCAACTAATCCCCCTATTATATAGATAATTCTTTAAAAATCTCTTAATAATTTTTTTTTTTAAATGCTTTAACGCCTTAATTATATTTAACAATCTTAAAATATCATTTCATATTTTTTTAGCCCCTTTACTTATCATTTTTGGGCTATTAAAATCTCATTATATCATGTATTTAATTTGGGGTTAAAAATTAAAAATAAGGGGATTTGGTTTAAGAATCTTCTTAAAAAAAAATTGGGCTTCGACATATACTTGACGTCGATCGTTGGTTTAATGGTAGAGAGGGGTTTTAGGGGTGGGGTGGTCACTGGTTCAACTCTCGCACCTCCTTTTCTTAGCCATCAATTTGATCTTGAACATGACAAAAATAACCCATGTCATATATAAAATTGAGTGAATCGTGTGCCGAAACGGTGGAATGCTTGGCTTGTATGCAAGAGGTTATGGGATCAAATACCATCAATTATTTTTGGTAACTGTTAAACAACCGAGCCGAAGGAGGATATTGGTGCCACGTGCACTAATGAAATGGTGCCATGTGGCACAATTTGATTGGTTGAGTGAAGACACATGTTACACCCGGATTATGCCAATTGTGCACTTTGCCACGTCATCTTGCCTTGCCACATCAATGTACGGTCTGCTGACTGGGCTGCCTTGTCACCATGCTGACATCAGTACTGGTCAACTTCCCATTGCGAACTTTGATTTGGCGTATCTCTCGCATACAAGCTACAATTTTGGCAAAATGAGAAACATAGGGACTATCTTGTCAAGCTCTTCATTTTGATGTTGATTTCAACAAATTTCACGATGATAATTTATTTTCCTTTCTGCCCTTTGTACCCAATTTGACCCCAACTTTGACTGTGCATATCTCAAGCGTTTGAACTCCTTTTGGCTCCATTCAAGTTGTGTTGAGTTTTTTTTTTTTAGTACTTCAAGATGGTGACAAATTTTGGAGCATATGGAACACTTCAATTTTTGGTGAAAAGTATCCACCTGGATCAAACATACAAAATTTGTAGGATACAAATGAATTAGTCTCTAGTTGGTTATCTAGATCTATCCCACAAACTTCCTTCTAATATCACCCTCTGTAAAAATGGCTAAACATTTACAAACACATAATCTAACAATTGATGGGAGATATTTTGAAAACTATACAAACTATTTGTAAGAGAGGGGGACCAACCACACCAAGGCTCCAGGTCATGGAGAGTCGAGAGCGGAGGGCTTCCCTAACTTACCTCAAGCTAATGGGTGTTTTGGGATTAGAATCGAGAATGAAGAGCACTCTCAAATGCTTCTGTCACTCTAAAGATCCATAAATCTATTTGGGGATAGACAAACCAGTTTCTAGAGTTGAAAATGCACCTTAAACAACTCTTTGTTTGAGGATAGTAGCGTGGGCTTGGGATGATAGTGTGACGCTCTGGCGTCCATACAGCCAAAAAATGCAAAAAGTAGTATGTAATGCCAGAAACCTACCTAACAGCCTAGCTAACTAAATTTAATGAAATAAACAAAATGATGAAGTACAAAAAGTAAGTGTGTAAATGATAAAATAAGTAAATAAAGACAAGGGTGACGAATATCAACTCACTAAAGCGCCAGTTCGCCAGTGAGATCCAAGCACACATTCACCTAAACAAAAGCAAGAGGGGGGAAATGTGGGTTGTATAGGGGTTTACCTCAATGAAACCCCCACTTTGGTGTTTCCACCTCCACGGACAACCAAAAAATCCACGAATTAGAAAGTACGATAAAGGAAAGAAGAAAGAGAGTATTGAACACTACAAAGGAATGCTCCGCTACTCTATCAAACCAAAAAAGGAAAAAGTGAAGCATTACCACCTCCACCCAAAGGCTCTTAAGGCCAATGAAGGGTGAATGCAAGCAACGAGCTTGGAAAAGTTGACACGGTTGCAACAGTGACGGAGGGAGGTCTTGCAAGACTCCAAACTCGCAGCTTCTATGGCAACACCACATGAACAAAGATGGGATGAATGGAGTAACAAGTTGTTGTAATGCTTAATGGAGTTGTGAAAGTTGCTAGAATGTTGAAGAGATAGAATGAAAATTGCTAAAGAGATCGAATGAGTGTGTAGAAGATGAAGTGATAGTGAAAATGGATGGATTTGAAGACCAAAAGGAGATGTTTTTGGGTTAGTTGGTCGCACAAAGGTGTTACAATTCATCCCCAATGAGGAGTGTAATGTCCTTGCAGACTCTAGAGGTAGGAATCTGTCAAGGACGATAGCATGCCACACAGACGTTCGCGCGCCACACTCGCATCCCTGACAAAGATTCCCCCACCAACACACAACACGCACCAAGTGGATGTATTTCGAATGGGTGATATGGAATTTTTCCTTTGGGTTTGATTTTCTAAGGTGAGTGTATGCAAAAGGGGAATTTACACAAGGGGTGCAAATTCGTCCTATACATTTTTCCCCCACTTTAGCAAGCACGAGTATCGATGAGTGTTCAGTAAAGTAGATTGAAGAGTTAGAAATGCATACTTGACCCCTTGAGGAAGCAAATCGCAATCTAGCAAACTCAAAAGTGCAGGGCAAGCAAAGGACTCCACAGGTAGTCTCTCCTAAGGAGGTTCGAACAAAAGGACTCCGTAGCTCCGCGAAACTATGAAGTTGCACAAAGTACATCAAAGGCCCACAGACCAACGATGGGAAAATCTTGTAGGATGCAAGCGCTTCATAAGCCTTCTGACCTACAAAGAAGGCATTCCCCCAAGTACTCTCTCATGAAGGAATCCTAGTGTAAGGGGGACTCCACAGAGTTAGACTGGGAAGCAGCTTCACAAGCGAACCTGCAAAGCAACATGTTAATCCACAGATAAAACATGTCAGAAAACAAAAAGTAGCCATGCATGCAAACAAATAGATAGTCACACAGACAGTCAACAAATTGAAAGGCTTTTAAAGGGGTTCCTTAGGAACCCTTCAAAAGAAGAGGGGTCCACTCAAGGGACACGCTATTTGAAAGTGCACAAATGCTTTTTGCAAATCAATTCACCATCAAGGAATCCTTTCAAAAGATGTTCACTTCATCAAGGAATTCAAAAGGAATAAAATTCCCCCTCGCAAGGGGAAGGTTGTGACTTTTCCTACAGGAAAAGTTGCTCCCTCCTAGGAGGAAAGTTCTTCAATTTCTTTATTTGCGAACCCATGATGAAGGAAACACACTTTGCTAGGGGGTCCTTGTTAAGAATGTGATTTTTGGAAAAAGTTTGCAAATATTTTCAAGAAAAGATTTGTTAGCAACGAATGTGTTTTCTAAGGAGAGAAAAACAAGAGTAAAAAAGTTGATGTTGTGGCTCACGGGACATAGTGAGATGTCACCATGGTGATGTCACACACACAAGGGACAACATATAGGCACCACAACATCACAACTCAATCAAAGAAGAGAGAAAGATAATAAAATTGTAAAAAGAAATAATGGCATCATAGACAAAGGGGCACAAGGTTGATCTGATATTTTGGGGTCAGAGTTGCTCATAAATATATATAAGTATAGTAATAGTATAGAGATGGACTGTCGTCAACCCCCTACTATATCAGACCATATGAAGAATGCATGAGAAGACAAAGTAAAAATAAAAAATTGGGTCAACATGGAAGGGAAGGCTAAATGCCCCCAACACTTTGCATCATCCCCAATTTGCCAAAAATCAATACACATAATAGAGGAAGAATGATGCCACAAATAGAAGAAGGTTTATGACACATAATCACTCATGTATCCAACCACCTACAAGGGTGACAAGGGTCATCTAGGAACACATATCACAAGCACGTGGGAACACATCACAACACACACACCTAATCTAAAGGTAAAGAAGAGGCGCCCCCTAACACTTGTCGACCAAGAGGTTGTTTGCTTCCCAATATAGATCATTATATGGGGAAGGAGAATGAGCCAACAGTGGTGGAATATTAAGGGGGGAACCTTCTGACCCTCCTGCAACAAGGGCCAAGGAAGGAGACTTTGCAAGGTCTTCTCTGCTTAGTTGTTGTGGATCAAAGTTCAACGATTTCGTGAAGATCACCGACAAGGTCGAGACCTCGTCCAAAGAGTTAAACATGCACTTCATAGGAGTGCCACATGTTACCTCAATGGACAGGGTAGGCGGCACTCGAGATTCACTACTAGGCTCACTGAGTGACTCGGGAGCAGTGAAAAACTCAAGGGAAGCCAAAACTTGCTCCATCATTAGGATGACACATGCTAGCGCAAGACCACCCTCTAAAGAAGGTGGACTCCTCTTATGCCCCCTATTGCTATAAGGGCCAACCTCCACCTTTTGCTTCATCGGAGGATGTGAACTCCCCACGGACGAGGCAAGAGGCACAAAGGAGGAGGAGAAAACCGCAACAGACACCACCAAGGTGTCTGGCATGTCTATGGGCCTTGAGAATGACAGGATATCTAGAAGGGACATCAAGAGAGGCGGCTCGACCGAAGGAGCGATGGACACCTGTACCTTTTTAGGGTCAAGGGTGTTCATGCCTGCATCAAGAGCCAAAATTAGAATTGAATTTAATTGAACCAAAGCAGAGGGGACTAGAGAGAAGGACACAACAAGAGGCCCTAAAATAGGGGTAGTCGACTCTCCTTCCTTCCTCTACAAAGCAACTTGCTCGGCCACTAGAGCCTTTCACTGACGCTTGTGCTTACGTGCAAGGTGGTTTATGTGACTCTAGGAGCTAGAGGCTGAGAGGTGGGATGAGACAAAAGGCTCCTGCTCAGCCATTAAAGTTTCCATCATGGTCGTCTCTAGCGGAGGGAGAAATTCCTAGATGGGAGCAAGAGGAAGAGACTAAGAAATAGCAGGGGGAGTCAGTTCTAGTGCCTCGATGAGAAGTTTGAATGCAGGACGCTTGGGCTTTCACCATGCAGGCACCATAGGGTTTTCTCGCAAACACGGTGCAAAATTGTATGACGTCGCAACAGGGTGAGAGGAAGTGTTAGGTTGGATAGCGGAAGAGGAAGAAGAGGAACCCCGAGAATGCTTCTCTTCCTCCTTTCTATGGGCCATGGCAGCATCACTGTCAGCTTTCAAACAAGCCCTATGTGAGACAACATAAAGAGATGGAGGGTACCTCACCTTAGGTGTTAAGCGCCCTTTCTTGTACTTCTCATAGGTCTGGTACAAGAGGTTCGTCCTAGGCGAAAGTAAACCAACAAGTGCAGGACAAAAGTGGTCTAAAGAATAGCTTCCATGCACAACCAATAGTTTATAGTCGGTGTCATGGATTACGTGCACCAAACCCTCATGGATAAACTTTAGACATTTATGCACAACCGAGGGAATTGCATTCATAGTGACCAACTAGGGGATACCCAGTTTGACTCTAAAGAGTTCGGACCCCAAGATTATGTCAGAGAGCATGTTCACTAACTTAGATCCAGCAAAGACTGACAAGGTGATGCTACCAAGGGGAGGTACAAAAAGTCCGTTATGTGTACAAATGGTACTTTTAGGTGCGTCGTACCCATCTTTATGTAGGAAATTGATTATCATAATCTCCTCAGTAATCACATTTAGCTAGCACGTTGGGTCAACAAGAACACTTGTCACAGTGTTTTTGTTGATTTGCGCAGGGATGTAAAGAGGAGATGACTCTCTATTAAAACCCATCGGCAGGTCCTGCGAGGTGAAGGTTATACCAGGAGCACTACTCATAGGTTGTGTAGAGGGGATAGGTATATGTAGAAAGGAATCCATTGCGTACACTAAACAACACTTTCACAAATTCCCCCCAAAGGTTCACAATTAGATAGTGACCTAGCTAAGGCTTCATTCCGCAACACCTATGAAACCTTCCAACTACGTCGTAGGTTGGGTTGTAAGGTGAAATTACTCACAACACTCACACCTATAATGCTCCTAGGATACGAAGAAAGGACCCTTCAACACTGCTAAATGGAACCAAAATGGTTCATGTCAAGTTCACCAAAAATATAAGAGAGGGGGACCAACCACACTAAGGCTCCAGGTCACGGAGAGTTGAGAAAGGAGGGATGCCCTAACTTACCTCAAGCTAATGGGTGTTTTTGGATTAGAATCGAGAATGAAAAGCACTCACAAATGCTTCTGTCACTTTACAAATCTGGAACTCTATTTAGGGCTAGACGAGTCAATTTCTGGAGTTCAAACTGCACCTCAAATAGCTCTTTGTCTGAGGATGACAATGCAGGTCTGGGACAACAGTGTGGCATGCTGGCATCTCTCTGGCACTTTGGCATCCATACAGCCAGAAAATGTAAAATGCAGTATGAAATACCAAAAACCTACTTAACAGCCTAACTAACTAACTTTAACGAAATAAATAGAATAATGAAGTATGAAAAGTAAGTGTGTAAATGATAAAATAAGTAAATAAGGACAAGGGTGACAAATATCAACTCACTAAAGCACTAATTCGCCAACGAGCTCCAAGCACACATTCACCTGCACACAAGCAAGAGGGGAAAAATGTTGGGGCTATATAGGGGTTTTCCGTAGTCAAACCCTCACTTTGGTGTTTCCACCTTCACATATAGCCAGAAAAGCCACAAAGTAGAAAGTATGATAAAGGAAAGAAGAAAGAGAGTATTGAACACTACAAAAAGAATGTTACACTACTCTATCAAACCACAAAAGGAAGAAGTGAAGTGTTACCACCTCCACCCAAAGGCTCTCAAGACCAATGAAGGGAGAATGCAAGAAACAAGTTTGGCAAAGTCGACACAACCGCAACAGTGACGAAGGGAGGTCTCGCAAGACTCCAAACTCGTAGCTTCTATGGCAACACCACATGAAAAAAGATGGGATGAATGGAGTAAGAAGCTATTGCAATGCTCAATGGAGTTGTGAAAGTTGCTAGAATGTTGAAGAGATTGAATGAAAATTGCTAAAGAGATCGAATGACTGTTTAGAAGATGAAGTGATAGTGAAATGGATGGATTTGAAGACCAAAAGGAGATGTTTTTAGGTCGGTTGGTTGCACAGAGGCATTACAATTCATCCTCGATGAGGAGTTTAATGTCCCTGTAGACTCCAAAGGAAAAAATTTGTTAAGGACGACAGTGCGCCACGTAGACATCCACACGCCACGCTCGTGTCCCTGACAAAAATGCCCCCGCTGACACACAAAACACATGCCAAGTGGATGCATTTCAGATGGGTGATGTGGAATTTCTCCTGTAGGTTTGATTTTCTTAGGTGAGGGTATGCGAAAGGGGAATTTACACAAGAGGTGCAAATTTACTCCTATACACTATTTCCACACTAATATTAATCAAAGATATGGATGAGTCATTTTAATTAATTTTTTGAACCTTGAAATAGAAATAAAAGATTTTACAAGTGGACAAATACTTTGTATCAAAAAATTTGTGACCTTTACATTACTCAATACATTTGGAAGATCACAATTAAGCCAAAATTTCACATGAATAGGCATACTTTGAAATGTTAGCTTACAATGTACTTCATGCATTTTTTAATTAGAGAACTACGACATGATAATCAACTATCCTATATACAAGAATGGCTTGCATGTAATCTCCAATTTGGGTTAAATGTGAGGTTTAAGGTGCTTGATGTCATGCTCTCATTTATAATTTCACATTCAAACTATAGAATCTGAAGTTTATATGTTGTGAAGGTAAATGTTTCAATCAAAGCTTAAATTATCCTTAATAATAGTTTCTATGAAGAGATATCACCACCATAATCAAAGTAAAATGTTGACTAAGAATACAATAGTTTTGGTTAAGAATATGAGTGGTGATGACAAAATTAGAGGTGATTAGACAATTCATGATGTGGAGACTTTTAACATTACATGTTAGAATCTATGGATTTTGGTTTCATAATATTTTGACAATGTTTGACACCTCTATCAATTACAATATCACATCATCGATTTCTTAAGTTTCCTTGGACAAGGAAATGCATAAATAGTTACTTATAGGTAACTATAATTTACGTGATCAAATTAATACTACTTTTGAATATAACTATGCTAACTTATACATATTGTATTCTTACATAAAATTTAATTTTTAAACAATATAGCAAAAAAATTAAAAAAACTTGTATTTAAACGCCTTGAATTTTAATAATATTAAAAATGTCTACAAGAGAACCAAATTTAATAAAATGGGATATCTTTACTTATGATTTTTGAATTATTATTTGTCCATTCAACTCTTTACATGCATTTGTGCTATTTAAAAAAAATAGAGCAATGATTTTACTATTTTGTATTCTATTTCAACTTTAATAGTCAAATCCCTCTCCATTTTCTATTTAGTTTATGTAATTGGATTCATCTTTCTTTTTATTGAATTTTTTAAATTAGTTAATAAAGTGATATTGTCTCTATATTAATTTTCTTTATCTTATATAAGATATATATATTTTCTTTTTATGATTAATTAAATAAATACTTAATACAATTACTAATAACATGCTTATATGAATGCATATCAACATAAGACATATGTTGCACTTTAAACAATTGAAAAATAAGCAATATGAAATTGGAATAAAATTACAAAATCTCTTAGATATTTGTAGAATTTGTACATAATATCACTTCAAATAAGTCATGTAAATAAAGTTCAAATGTTGCAACATCAATACTATTGCAATAACAATGACAATTTTGTATTGTAGAATGTGAACAAAAGAAGAATAAATGAAAATAAAAAACTCATATTTAAGACAACCAATAGAAGGAGGAACTCAATAAATATTACTTGAATATTTTGTGATCTAGCTAATTTAAATTAGATAAATAAGTTTTACATTTACAATCATGGTACCTTACAACTTCTTTTGTCTATGATGTATGTAACAAAATAAGAGAATTCCCCAAAAGTGATAAACATTTTGACCAAAAGTGATAAACATGTTTCAAAATGTAGAAACTTGGATTTGAAATTGGTTAGCAAATTATCATTGTTTACTTTCAAATTGAGTGATCCTCAAAATTGTAGAACTAGATAGATACTCTATCTACTATGACAAGAATATTACAAGAAACTTGAGAGAACATAATTCCTATGTCTTGTGATGAGGTCTCTAACCTCAAATATGATCATAAGGTGAGTATAACTATTGATAACCACAGTAGACATGTCAAAATATACATATAGGATTCGATTGCATGGTCATACAACTTATACCAAGAACTTTATTATATCTTTATTTCCAATTGCATGCTTAAGATAGTGATCATATATCCAAATTGTTCATGAGATTTGACCACAACATCAACTACTTTACAAAATTTTAAAAACCCTTCAAGCATTATTTTCTTGTTTAAAATTATGTTCTTTTTATAGACAACCATCTAGAAAGAGAACATTATTACTTTTATTTAATTAATATATTACAATTTTTCCCTACAAGAACTAGATGCAAAGTGTCTCTTGTTTAACATATATATGTGTGTGTGTGTGTGCATATATATACATACATATATACATACATACATACACACACACACACACACACACACACATATATAGACATACACACACACACACACTTGTGTGTGTAAACATAAATTTGAGGTGAAAAGTAAGAGTATTTATTAACATGGTTACATTATTACATTGTATCCTTTATTGCCACGATAGAATGCCTTTGAATGTAATTAACATCATGGTCCCTTTCTAGGTTTCCCAAAATTATTTTTTCTTCACTAAGGGGATACTTAGGAGAGAACCATGAAAGTGTGGCAATTATAGTTATTATAGATAAAAGAGGCCAAACATTTTTCTTTTCCTAAGATCACTCTCTAGATGAGTTTGGAAACCAAGGCCTTTTGGCAATCTTGAAGACACCTCAAGCCAATCCCTCCTTCCTTCTTACTCTTAGTGATTTACTTCCACTTAACTATCTGAAAGTTCATTTTATTGTCACACTTTCCCCGTTGCCACAAGAATTTCCTCATTACTTGCTCCATCTTGCTCATTTGGTTATAAGAAAAAACCAAGCAGGGAGATTTAGCCAAGTATTTGTCTAGATATTTATTATGGAATTCATTTTGTACATAATTTTTTACTAATGTTGATATTTAGAAGATTGAAGAATATTAACACTCCTAAGTATAAAAAGATTTGTTTGGCACTAATGTTGATACACATTAATCTAGAAATGTCAACAACTTCCTCGAGGTTTGAATGGGATAGGTATATGATATTTATCATTGTTAATTAAGTAGCCAATTGTAATAGATTAGACTTTGAGAACTCAAGTAAACCTCTTGTCAATTTGGGGTTTAGATTTCCCCATAAAAATTTGGGATTGAGCGTGATTAAGTTCCTTTACACATTGGACAATTTTCATTGCATTTTATGTTCAAGATTTTAATCATGGTACTCAACTAAAATAATATTAAAAAGGGTGAGAGGGGACATCATTCCCTCAAGCCTCTAGATAGTCTAAAGAAATCCACTGGGGAATGTAGTGTATTCTTTTATCCATCCAACAACAAATTAATATCAAATCATAACTAGAAAAGAGTATTGTAGATTACTTCATGGTTTAGCATATCAAAATCATTATCAATATCAAGTGAAAGGAAGCAGGGTATGCAAAAATGCTTCCTACACTAATATTTTGAGGAGAGTGTTGTACAAACTTCAATCTTTTAATAATTACAGAGAGAATATTCACATTTAAACAAAAAATAAACAAAAAATACCATAACTTAGGTATACCTGGGGAAAACCCTTTTGGGAGAAAAACTGCACACTCTAAAGCAACTCAATGTATTATTCAATAAATCATAGTTGTAATACACTTGCAAAGCAATCCTTCACAAAGTACCACTAACCAAAGATCTAGAGGAATTATTATAGTTTAAATAGTATCTAGAAAACTCTACACATGACCTTTGTCTCAAGCACCTAATATACAAGAGATATAAAACCTAAAACCATCAAATGATAATTTGAAACCCATGAGCTAAAACCATCTTAAGGTGGCACCCAAATTATCCCCCAATCAAAGATACCTTATAATGTGTCATAATATGCATCATAAGTTGATCAACAAGTGTAACTCCCCTTTATAACTCTTTTATGTGTGACAAGTATTTATATTTTCTACACAAACTTTTGGAGGCCATAAATTTTGATCTAGTGGGTTGATTAGGCCCATTTAAAAAAAAATTGAAGTAATTGAAGAGATCTACACAACGGGAACCTCATAGGTGATGTTGAGCAATGAAGAATTTTTATTTTGGCTAAAAACCAATCCTATAGCCCATAAATTGAGCTTTTCCATTTGATACCCAAAAATCACACCTTTTGTAATATTAACATTAGAATCAAGGTTAAGACACATTTCCCAACATCAAGTTTGATGGCCACAACATTTATGTTGGTTTGTTTTCTAGAGTGGATAGATTCCTAGGTAAGGATGATTACTTAAAGATGTGCATGCTCAAGAAAAACTAGTTTAGTCTTGTAGTGTCAGAAAATGTACTCCTTTACATTTTCACACAATGTTTGGGTCCCTTAATTAATTAGACTTAATTAAGCCTCTAATTAGCCCAATTATGCATTTACAAGCCTAATTAATTGTAATTTTCATATAGAATTGATCATTATCTTCATGTGTTGTCACTTGCCACAAAATCAAAAAATGAAATGAGTGGTAGTGATGTAGCCTATGTGATTTGGTTGCCATGTGACAGTAAAGCTAAATAAGGAGCAAGTTCTTACTTGTTCAAAGGCAGCCTGACCCATGTTTTTGCAATAGTGAAGTCACTCATGTTGTTGTTGTGTGACAGAGGCAAGTGTGGATTAAAATAGATTAGCTCTTTTAACATATTGGTGTTTGACAGGGGTAATAATTGACTTCCCTTTTTCATTTGGTGGCTTGGGGCCACCAAATGAGGTTAAAAAATTGAAATTAAAAGATTGTCGCCCAATGGTTCTGGCACTCAATTTGCTCTTCCAGAAGATTCTGAGATCTCACTCTGTTCACTAAGGAACATACATCCCCAAAAAGAGCCACTGATTGCACAAATTTGAAGTGCCCATGATAAAAAAAATTGCTTTGCATACTAAAAAATGCACCTGAAAAATCTACCCCAATGACCTACTTTAGAGGGTCATAATTCAGATCCAATTAACTTTCATGCCAAATCCCTTGGTGGGTGTATTAATTTGACATATGTGAACATGTATGTTTGATTTTAGCTTCTCGTGGTGAGTTTTGACAGGGTTTTAAAAAGCAAAGTTGGAGGGTTCTGGGACTATTTTATTGTTTGCATATACTCAGGCTTGCGAAGTGGTCTTGTAATGTCCCCTTCTCATCAGTGATTTGTTCTGACACTCATCAGCCTATTCCGGAAGCCTGTAGGCGTATGTGAGGTAAAATTAGGGTTTCCAGTTCTAAGGTTCTGTGATTTTTCTGGGAGTTTACTATTTATAGTAAATTCTAATTTTGGCAGTATGCAGTTTCAATCTTCAAGGTCTTCATTTTCAGTTGGAGCATCTAATGCAATTCAAGTTTGGCTTCTAATGGTTTAATTTTGGAGAATTAAGGCATTAATGTTATAAGTTGCAATTGACCCCTTGGCCTAGGAGAACAACTTTAAGTTGTGTTTAAAAGAGGGACTTGGAAGGGGGATGCCTTCATGAAGAATTAAATATATTTTAATTATTGCCTTTTTCCTTGGTAAAAAGTGGATGCCACTTTTAAAAGAGATACTTTTAAAATAAAGTGAAATTCATAATATGCAAAAAGGGACGCCATCTTGAGAAGTTGATTGTTTTTTGGAAATTTGAAAAGACTCCTGTGTCTTTTGGTGTGCTTTCTCAGGAATTTGAAGAGTTTTGTAAGTTTCTATTTAATAAAGGTTTTTGCTCCAGCCTTGCATCCATGAAATTTATGTTAAAGTTATGCTGTCGAAATGACAATTGAATTATTGCTTCGAGGAAAGCTTACCTCCAAGCCTCTTATCCAATTTCGTGTTTGAAAGATAACACCTAATTGGCCTTTTGCTACTTCTCAAATCAGACTAGCAGATTGAGCTCAACAGATGAAGTTTTTTAATGATATTTCCAGTTTTGAAGTTGCTGATATAGTCACAGCTGAAAGTGGTTTTTGCATATAGCTTTTTGTGTGAATTTAATTTGCTTATGGGTACTTTTCCAATTCATTCCTATACCCAAGGCGACCATTTTTGGAGAGTTTCAGATTTTAATTTTGAGTTGTTGATTTTTACTTGTCAAAATTGCCCCTCATGAAGGCCGTACCATTCTTGGAGGCTTTGGAATTCGTGCCAGAAATATATGTGCAGCTTTGTTGCTGTTTGATGATCAGAATATGTTCGCCTACCTTCTAAAAGAATACAGCAAAAGACGACATTCGATTTGGAGGTGAATTGAGTGAGTTATGAATATTTCATTGGTTTTCATAGTTGCTGATTAAGAAATTCTATAACTTTGTTTTTATATCAGATTCATATATTTTTTGTTTGGTCATAATTCTATCATTGGAAAGGAAAAGGAACATCAAAGAATTCACTCTTCTCTTCTAGTCTTATTCCTCTATCATTGTAATACATGTTTTTGTAGTCTTTTGAATTGTAAGGTTTTGATTAGTAGTACTAATCCAACCTATGTTATTGCTGCAACTACTTGTTTAACTTCCAGTTAATTACCCCTGGACAGTTTACCGCTAGTGCAGAGAAAGAACTTGTGATATTATTGTACCCACTTTCAAGTGGTGAATCCCCACAATTCTGTGGATGCCCGCCGCAAGCGGATGAATTAGATTTGTGTAGCTTCATGGCTGGTTATCCGCCTACTAGTTTCAATTTTAAATAATCACTCCGTCATATGTTAGCACCTCGCCCTCAGTGGGATCTTGAGTGCACATTCTTGACGTTGAGTAGTTTCTTTCAAGTACTGTTCTTTAATTTCTCCGCCATATGACAACACCTTTCCATCATTTGGATTGAGTGTGCATTCTTGGCGTCGAGTTCCTTTAAGCTTGGTTTTCAGTTTGATGCTAACGCTAATCCAGTTGGCTATTGCTGGTCTATGTTGTGTAATTCCTTCGAAAAAATTGGTTAGCATATTTTGTCTCCGTTCTGACTGATAATTCACAGCTGGATGATCGTTATGAAAAATGGATTGGTGCTCTGCATTCCCCCCATATTCATATGCTCCCTAGTCTGGTTTCAGATCCTCAAGATCCGATTTGATATTTTTACCAGGTCAAAAGCAAATGCAATTTGTTTTATTTTTACATCTGCATTTCCATAATGTTTCGAGGTCAACTTTGACCCCTACTATCTTGTGAAGAATGTTGATTGAAGGAAATCCCTCTTGCACACATGCTCAATGGACCTAAATGATCTAATTTTTCCAGTGGCAGTTTCCCAGGAGGTGATTTGGTATTTTTTCGAGATGGTGACTTAGTGAGCCCTAATTGGTTTTTGACAGGTGCAATTGCAGAAAAGTCTGACTTAGCCACTTTGGCATTGAATATCTTGCACCTAGAGATCTGTTTTTCTGAGTTGTTTGTTGCACTGGATTCTTGGGTCAAATGTCTACATGCCTATGCATTTTAATGGCTCTAAGAGGTTGTTAGACTAGTTTTCCAAGGCGATTCCAGAGGCCACTGGGCTAGTTTTAATCACTGTGCAATTATACTAGAAAGAAAATTTTAATGAGAACCCACTTCAAATTTTCTCGCCAGAAGCATGTAGAAGCGGTTTCAGATAAATTCAGGATAACATTTGTTTCAAAACGAAAAAAATTTAGTCAGGCCCACATGGGGACCCGACTTGTGTCACACAAGTGTTGTTGGTGAGGCCTATAAATAGAGTTCAGAAACAAATTTCTCATTCCAATTCTCCTCTTGTAATGAATAAAGTGGATCAAACATTGGCATCATACACTTGAAGGATCATGAGCAATAGAAAAAGGGCGTGCATGGATTTTGGACCATGGCTGTGCTATTGCAATACCTTCATGGGAAATATTTGGCAATTTAATTAAGAATATGGAACTCTTCCATCAACTAGATGAAGGTGGTATTTCACTTGTATTCCTATGGGATAAAGCCACAACACAATTCAACCTTGCTAAGTTGTTTGAACAACTACATAATACTAAATGAAGCTTGCAACAATAGAGACAATTAAAATTTCCCAAGGTAAATTAGATACGAAGAATTCTTTGGTTGACATTTCACTGGGGAGTTGGAATTGTTGTGCAACTGTGTGCAATGAGAGAGGGATCTGAAGAACAGTGGTGGCCAAGCTTGCAGATTGTTCTCGTTTCACATTTTCTTCAACCATGGCTCGAGCAAGTCTCATTGCTTGTGCTTGGATGTTCATTTCTTGCACTCTATTAAGTGAAGCTCCATACTGTATTGTATGGAGAGGGCTACATAACTATATTACAAAGTATTGGTGCCAATACCATGAAATGTTCTGCAAAGATTTTGCAAAAAATGCAACCACCGCGCCAAGTGAAAGGATGTTTTAACATAGCAAAGAGATTTTTTACACAGGTTTGTGGTGCTGCTGTGGGAGATGTGTTTATTCTAATGACTAGGTGCTGGTAAATCTAGCTTATGTCTACTTTGCATAAGGGTGATTGAGCATGCTGTGAAAATATATCAAAATTGTTTGAGGAAATTCTAATGAAACCCTAATTCTATGGTATGTGGCTCGAATGCATTGGGGAATTAGAACTATTTTAAAATAAATTGCAATGAAGAAATTGAATCCAAAGGAGTGCGACAACACGTCTTGAGAGGATTTGAATTGTAGAGTAAAGAGTAATGACACAGAGACCTATAAATGTATTGTTCCGAATGGGGAAGGCCATTGTGCTAGCCGAATGGGTCAATTTCATATTGTGAAGGAAATTTTACGCTGATGCAAGGTACTACTACAGGAAACAACATTGTTAGGTGCCTGATATCAAAACAGTGGCGGGATGGTGAATGAACATCATCAAATGCAACGCATTTGGCACCCTCAAATTACTAATTTCGCTTTGATGTCAGGGCAATAGAGTTGCAAAGAGAAGAGGCTCAATACTGCAAAAGAGGAAAATTTAATCACGAGATATAGTAGAACTAGATGCGAGCTTTTCCTGATAGCCTGTGAGGGTAGGTGTTGATGTCAGCACAAGGGCACGGGGAAGCGGGGAGAAAAACGTAAGGCAATTGGGAGCTCAGTCAACCATCAAATGAAGGCAGTGTGGATGAATGTATATCATCCTCTGCTAGCCCGAGTAACTTAATGTTGTCAAAGAAGAGAAATGGGAGAGTGGGGATTGGTAATAGAAGACTATTGTGGGCCTGTGACAAAATTAAAAGGCACGGGTGATATCTTATTAGCCCAACAATTTTTTTTAAAGGTATAAGCATTAAAGTATAAATTGTGAAAGGTTAAGTATTCAATGAATTGATTAAGGCTTTTTCATTTTAAAAATATAAACGTTAAATGTGAATTTTTAAATATAAGGGCACGAGTAAGATTGTTTTTTTTGCTTGATAAAGTGAATTGAATTATTCACTTTATAAACAAAGGATTTATTTGTTTACAAAAAGGATTTTTTCATGGGTAATTTTTTTTTATTTAGCCCAAGGAAAGAATTATGAACTTTCACATTTAAACGAGCAAGTTTTTACTATAATGTGAAAAGTGAAAAGATTTAATAACTCGACAAGTGAAAAGAAGCCTTAGTGATGGAGAGACAAAGAGGAGATTAAAAAAAATTCATGAGTGAAGAAAAATATTTCTCTACAAGGGCTTGATTAATAAAAGGGGATTAATCATTTTCACTTTGGTAAGAGTAGATGCAGTAAGGTAACTAACTTTTATAGGTGGAGATTTATTTCTGAGAAAAGCCAAGCACAAAAGAAGACAAAATTGCATTTACAAGTGAAATGCAAAGTGGGAAAGCCAAATAAGGGGGAAAGAGAGTCTTCCTGAGAAGGGAATTTTTTTTTGTTGCAAGTGAATGATGAGGTGGGAATTCAAGTGTAGATGGGATCTTCTTCATGTTGGAGGTGGTTACAAATCAAAGGAAGATGAAGGATCCTAGTATCACATAAAGATTGTTTTTAGGGTTTCCTCTTCTTCTTCTTCTTATTCTCATTCTTTCTCATTTTGTAAGGGTTCTTAAATTATAAATTAGGGAAGTAACATGGAATAGTGTTGAGTCTAAGTCATAAATTGAGTATGTAAATTGTAATAGTTGGATTTTATGAGAAATTGTTAGCCAATTTGTGTAATATCGTATTACTGTCATGAAGTTGTCTCCAGATTTGTAAGCTTTTAATCATATGAATTCAATATATCAAGGATGTTTGGATTTGTCATTGTAACTTTCCCGTGATTGTGTTGTTTGGCCATGGTTTTTTTCAAGTAAAGAGTTAAATTAGTTTGATCAGATAACTATGATTTAGAGTGCATAAGTAGGATTGGTAAGTATAACTTTATGACAATATGAGTGGATTTGTTAATGTAAGGAACTGAAATATATTTTAAATCCATTGGTTGAACTTAGTTTGCTGATATGATCTCTGTTACAATTTATATTTGACTCGGTGGCTGATGGTTAGGCACTGATTTGTCACAAAGCCTAAGACATTTTCAAAAACAAATCAAATCATATTAAATCTTTGTTACTTTTAAAGTTATCTCAGTTCCCTTTATCTTCATGGTATTTGAAAGAGTATAGAGGCTAAATTTGAGAGAATTGTATCTATTAACCCTTTATGTGTTTGAGATGAAAATATCTAAGTTATGTGTTCTCAACAATGTTCAATGCAAATGGGATTATGCTTGAACCAAGTAGAATATGCAATACCCATCATTCATATACCTGAGAACTATCCATTTTCATAGGTCTATAATTTGTTGTTTGGTATGAGTTTATCATACATTTAGACCTACAATTAGGAACACCTTGATGAGACCATAAGTTGTCTCATATTTTATCAAAGAAAATCATCTATTTCTTCTTAATGCATTAGTGTTAAAGTGGATTTGAGTAATGATTGAAAGTTTTTTAGCTTGTTTAAAGTAGAATATAAAATAAATATTTGATTTATTTTTTAGTAATTAAATGTGATCCAAATTGCCTCTAATATATCTCCATGAAGTGTTTAAAATGATATAATACAGATAAATGAGTTATTAAATAACTCATGGTAAGATGAAGCTATAAACACTTGTAGCTAAGAGCTCTCGATATCAACTCTAGACAAGGCTTTGATGACATTATGGGAAAATAAAGAAGACTCCAGACTTCCAGCACACTCCTGCATTCATGCAAAATTATGGAGCATCATTCATTCCTAAATTAATGGGATGAGTATTTGTGTCATGTTGAGTTTTAGGTTCTCTCACAGTTATTAAATTTCATGCTTCCTTCTTCCACCAAAGACAACTCAAGTTACCACATCACTCAAATGTTGTTGCATGATTATAGCATGTTATTCATGTTAAGGATCAATGATTTGGTTGACTAAATTGAAGAATAATTCCTTCATTCATGTTCAACACTTGAAGACTTCCTAAAAATTAGGCACCTAGAAATTGTCAAAAATGTAGTCTCAGTAAAATAGTGATATCTCTCTCATTTCTCAACAAAATTAAAAAATCCTAAAATGATCTAGAAAGTAGATTAGAAGGGATAAAAACCCTTTTGAGGATTTGGTGTGATTTGCATCAAGGAAGGAGCAGTACGTGTCAGAAATTGACTGAGACAAAAGTGGTGTGATGGAGGACAACAACTTCAATTTTTTTAGAGTTTTGTAAAGGACCCCTCAAAAATAGGATCTTGGAACCACATTCTTAGTGTATTGGTTGGGCAGATATGTAATATGAATTCTATAAATACAATGTAATAATTTGATCAAAGGAGGGGATTAGAAAGGCTTATTTTAGCCTGAGGAAATAGGATAGTTTTAGTTTCATTTCCAACAATGTATTTCTAACTTTCTAAGAGTAAATTTGAATTCAAGCAAGCTTTTCATTTCCAACAAGTGTCAAGTAGTTTAGCCTTTTCAATTCATGCAAATATTTCTTAGATTAGTTCCCTTTCATGCAAATAGGATTTATTTCTGCAAGTAGAATAGACTGTCAATCAAGTTTTCTACTTTCTCTCTTGCAGACAGCCATGGACATCGCCTTGGATTGATAAATTAAATGATGAGGATTACAATGACCCCATCACACCCTCCTCAGTCCTGTAGAGCTCAAAGTGCAGAAGGTTTTCATAGCCTTGTTCATTGGATTTTCTTGTCTTCAATCCATTGATAGTGCAAATTCCTTGTCCTAAACATTTAATCCCCTAGTTTAGGCATTGTGTTTCTCCTTAGGATTGAAGGTTGCAAGAAAAATAACCAACAAGTCCTAGAAATTTAGGTTAGGACACATTCACCCTTGGGTGAATGGGTCACCTTTAGTTGCTTAATTCAATTTTTAATATGTTTTTGGTAGCCTTTTCATGATCCAAATTCAAATTTCAAATGTCGGCTTGTAATGTTTATTTTTTGGGAAATTAGAAAATTTCCTATAAATATAAGGTCTTTTTATCGATTGAAATCATAGCACAAGAAAGAGATCAAATTCAAGAGCTAAGATTATTCTCAAAGGTGTTCAAGAACACATTTATCAAGCATCTATAGCAACATTCAAGATCTCAAGCATCATGTCAAAGTTATTTGCATCTATGCATGTTTTTGGAGCTAACATTGTGATGTAGGTTTCAAGCATTCAAGTCAAGATTCAAGCATCAAAGATCACATGATCAATCAATCCATTTCATGCAAGATCAAGACCTTGGAGAGATGCGTTAGATTTTAGTCCTTCAAGGATCTCAACTCAATGGTTTGGTGAGTTGCAACATAGCAAGTGTTCATTCATCATTCCTTTCATTCATATTTCATTTCATTTCAAGGCTTAATTACCAAAACAAGGTTTGACAAAGGCAAACCCCCATTCACCAAAAACAAACAATTTTTCCCTCTCTTTGTGTTTGCAGATCTTAGGTTGAAGAAGGATTAAGGATTGATCAAAAGTGCAATTTCACAAAGTTGTGAAAGTTGTCAACATTGTTGTCAAGCCATGAAAACTCACTTGTAGAATTAAATTTTGACTTTTCGACTGTGAAATCTAGAGGAATCAGGAGTGCAGACCTAGGAGTAGAGGACTGTGAAAATAGATTTTAGATCCTTGTAGCAAGACCCATTCACCCTAGGGTGAATCTGTCCCAAGAGGACACTCAGTAGGAGCTTTTGGTGATAGGTGCATACAATCACATCTTTCTTAGATCTATTGAAACTTTATGGATTCTATCAGATTAATGTTCTAAATTGATGTTTCAATTGTTATATTGCATAATTGGGTTTGTTTACTATTTTTAGTTTTTCTCCCAAAAGTTCATTTTAGACTAATTTACTCCATCCTAAGTCATAAGGAAAACAACAAGATCTTCATCAAGGTTCTCACCTAAGCGTTGAAAGTGAATCTTTCCCTTGGGGATCTCTTTTTCCTAATGAAATAAGGAAGGAAAGTGTAGGTGCATACCCCCATTCAAAATCCATCACCCACATTTTCCCCATTTCATTTTGGTGAAACTGACATTGTACATCTAAAATTCTAAAATTGGAGTCCATTCAAACCTTAGATATAGGATTTGTAATAGTTTGCATTGCATTGCATTAGTTTGCATCTTATTTAGGGTTTTAGGTTTGCATTTTGCATCCTTTTAAATCTAAACAATTCAAAAAATTGTATGCATATTATATTGATTTTGCACAGTACTTGCATATTAGTGTACCTTTCATCATTCACATTCACAAATTGAGTCAAAATTGCATTTCAAAAGGTGTCATATTGTTCATCATTTTTCATTCAATTCACTTGCATTTAGACATCAAAATTTGGAAAAATTAGTCACTGAACCCACAATTTTTAGTCTGAAACAAGAAACCCTAGCATTGAACCTTAGGCTCAGATTTAAATTTTTGCAACCCCTATGCTAAGACCCATTCACCCTAGGGTGAATCAATCCCTATACAGGTGCTTTTTCAAAATTCTAGACAATGATTTGTCTTTGTTTGCTTCATTTTGATTTGTTGTTAAATCTGGGTTTCAGTTTTAGAAATTAGAAAAATCTATCATTATTTGCATTAGGTTCAATTGGTCAAATTGAGTGCATTGTTTGAAAATCAAAATTAGCATTAAAAGGCATCATTTTTAGGTTTTTATATAGCATAATCAGTAAATTAATTATCTTATTTTTAATATGAAAATTGTTCTCTTTTTACATATTTGCATTGTACTTCATATTCTAGGGTGTTTGATTGCATTTATCTAGTGCCTATTCTCCATTTTGTGTGCACCTATGTTTGGTGAAACTTGTATGAGCTTCACAACCTGGTGTCCTATTACCAATACTGTAGTGAGACATAGTTTGAGACTCATGCCATCTCGCACTTCTAGGGTGTTTGATTGCATTTATCTAGTGCCTATTCTCCATTTTGGGTGCACCTATGTTTGGTGAAACTTGTATGAGCTTCACAACCTGGTGTCCTATTACCAATACTATAGTGAGACATAGTTTGAGACCCATGCCATCCCACACTTCTAGGGTGTTTGATTGCATTTATCTAGTACCTATCCTCCATTTTGGATGCACCTATGTTTGGTGAAACTTGTATGAGCTTCACAACTTGGTGTCCTATTACCAATATTATAGTGAGACATAGTTTGACAATCGCCTTGGATCTTGAGTTTTCCAACTCTTTCACTCATAGTGTTGATACTATTCAACCCACTATGGACCATAGCTTTGATACCTCATTTCCCATGACCACCCTACCCACAACCAATGTGATTGATGTTGACACAATGGTTTCTAATGTCCCTCAAGAAGAGCTAAAACAAATGGATGAAGATTTAGAGAAATTGCAAAACTTTGTGAGTTCTAAATACATTGTTGGTACTACAATTCCTGTCATAGAGAACATGAGGAAAATTCTTGATAATGAACAATGAATAGAGATTGTGTGTAGCCTATGTCACATTATTGATAAGAATGTTCCTACAACAGCTAGTTGTGCTCAAAATTTGGGGTACACTCAAAGTCAACGTGGAAATCCAATTCCTCCTTCCACAACTATGACCTCTATTCCTACATACACTAATCCAACTATTACAACAACTAAACTACCCACTAGCAATGTTAATACCACCTTAGGTATTTCCACTAGGAATCCCTTTAACTTTGTGCATTCAAATCTCATATCTCCTAATCCATCTCCCTTCATAAACTTACAATTCACTTGCCCTTCGAATACATATACACCTCCACTTTATTCACCTCCATCTCATAACACAAACAATGATCTTGTCCTTAACTAGCTATTACAAAATGTTTCATCCTTCTAATAACAAATTGCAACACTGATCTAAAGTCAAAATGGCCAACCTTCACAATATGTCAAAAGAAACCCTTTCCTTGGAGATATTGAGAACACAAATGCCACAAGGCATAGAGATTCCCAGATTTGAGAAATATGGTGGAAAAGGAGACCCTAGTAACCATGTCTCAGCATACACAACCTTATGTAGTGACTTCATTTTTTAGGATAAAATCTTAGCTAAACTTTTCCCTATACCCTTGAAAGGAACTACCTTGGAGTGGTTTTTTTCTTTACCAAATAACTCAATTAGTTCATTCAATTAACTTTTTGATGCCTTTCTTAACCATTTCCAAGTGTGCATGGGTCCCAAGATGACCTTAGTTGATTTAATTCAATGTAAACAAAACAAAGATGGAA